>JAXCGZ010017137.1:0-12500 GCA_037179515.1 Halocaridina rubra | reverse complement strand
TGTAATGTCTGACGCCTTGGCGCAATAAATTACTAAAATAAAATAATCTCTCTCTCTATCTATCTATCTATCTATCTATCTACCTATCTATTCCTAGATTTTTTAAGACAAATTGTTTAGAATATAATATATTGGCATTACTGTAATAAAATTACACTTGTAATGTTATTATTTTGTTACAATAATAATAATAATAATAATAATAATAATAATAATAATATATAATAATAATAATAATAAGTCCTTTTCTTATTATTATTATTATTGTTATTATTATTATTATTATTATTATTATTATTATTATTATTATTATTATTATTATTATTATTATTATTATTATTATTATTATTATTATTATTATTATTATTATTATTATTATTATTATTATTATTCATCATTATTATTATTGAAATCATGTAATATAAAAAATTATAAAGGTGTAATATTTTAGAATTGACTACTCCATAATATTTACATATAGACATTGAGAAATGAGGTACTCACCGTGGCTCAAGCGGTAGCGTCCGCGACTTTGAGGAGTCAGGTCGAGGGTTCGCGCCTCGTCACGGTCTGAGGTTAGCAAGAGCATGCACTCAGTTTAAGGGTTACATCTGCCAAAACAAGTCCTTCACAAGACGGCAACTGACCTAGCCCTTGGTAGAAAAGGGAGCCCGTGACGTAAAACCGGATAGTAAAGAAAGTAAGACATTGAGAAATGGGTAGGATAAAAACAGTACTAGCAAGAAGATGAAGTATGGCAGTGGCTGAAATTCAGGTTTATAAAGTGATTCTCAATCCAATGCAATACAACCAGGGATATTGGCGCTCCTTTAAAGCTTAAAGTTAAAGTTTGCTGGGTTTAGCCCTCCTATCAAAGGCATCGCCCCTGCGCTGGCGGGCATCAGCCAGTGCAAGCCCCAACCCCTCACTGTGGTGTTCAGCCACAGCAGTAACCTTCCCAGTAAACGGCTTAAACTCTCGGTCCTGAACGGGAACCGATCTGTCGACCTCGCGAATGCAAGGCCAGCGCGTTACCACTGTACTTTGCATGGTTTCAGAATTTATCTTTAACTTGTGTAAGTAAATGCTGTGGCATTTAACCTCTTTTAAGTGTGCTTTGTAATAAGAATTAGGTATCTATGATAGCGAGCAGACAGGATTGGAGAGACTTGATGTTTCTATGTCTGAAACTTCCATATCACTAACAAAACTCGGAGCTCGTGAACAATTGGGACCTGAAATATTTTATAGCTCTTGATTCTGCAGTTTGGATAAAGTTGAGGTCCGTAATCTTCAGTTGGTCGATGATGATAATGGTCAAATTGATTATCTAACCTGATCTAAGTTAACCTAACCGCTGCTAAAAGTAAGGTTCAAATGCTTCATGAGGTCTGAAAAATCTCATTCTTTAAATCCTAATATTACTCTAGAATACATGTTGTCAAACAAACAAACAAACATTTATTTCCATTTTTGTACAATGGTTATTCTTCTACAATTTAAGAGTAACTTATAAGTAGACATATAATTGAACTAATAAGTTCCGGTTTTACGTCACGGACTCCCTTTTCTACCAAGGGCTAGGACGGTTACCTTCAAGAGAAGGACTTGTTTTGGCAGATGTAATCCTTATCCTGAGTGCATGCCCTTGCTAACCTCACACCGTGACGGGGCACGAACCCTCGACCTGACGCCTCAGAATCGCGGACGCTACCGCTTGAGCCACGGTGACTGCGTAATTGAACTAATAAGTAAGAGGGTAATACATACAGTTAAATTAAATGTAGCTTTCTTGCCTGTTTTGGATTGTACTGGAATTTGAATTATTATAAAACTGTTTTATATGGCACAGTTCCCATTCCAGTGGGAGCGCACAGTTCCCATTCCAGTTGTAGCGCACAGTTCCCATTCCAGTGGGAGCGCACAGTTCCCATTCCAGTGGGAGAAAGTCCAGTCATGTTCGGAGCTGAGTGATTAAGGCTGAATGACCTTCCCTAACCCTCCGCGGGGGTCTACATCCCAAATTAGTTGCCTTCCAGCTCGCGTGCTCTACCACTTGGCTACTGCGGCCCTCTATAGGCATCTGAATGAACAGTAATAATTGAAAAAGTCTTAATATCCAGTTGGCTGACGTGATGTTCGTTTGTTTCAAATGCGATGTCCCTTTCTTACGCTGATAAAAGCGTGTTTTACGTCACGGACTCCTTTTTCTACCAAGGGCTAGGACGGTTACCTTCATGCGAAGGATTTGTTTTGGCAGATGTAATCGTTACCCTGAGTGCATGCCCTTGCAAATCTCAGACCGTGGCGGGGCGCGAACTCTCGACCTGACGCTCAAAGTCGCGGACGCTACCTCCTGAGCCACGGTGACTACTCCCTTTCTTACGTTGATAATGTATCCAAATCATATGCATTGAGATAAAGCTTATCATTTTGTTAATACAGAGATGCAATTGTGCGTTAAATTGATTCACATGTTAAGTATTAGTGCTAGAATATAACTATAATTACTTTTTTTTTTAAGCGCTGATTTATCTCGGTGCGTGTTTTACGTCACGGACTCCCTTTTCTACCAAGGACTAGGACGGTTGCCTTCTTGCGAAGGACTTGTTTTGGCAGATGTAATTGCTACCCTGAGTGCATGCCCTTGCTAACCTCAGACCGTGGCGGGGCGCGAACTCTCGACCTGACGCCTCAGAGTCGCGGATGCTACCGCCTGAGCCACGGTGACTACTCCCTTTCTTACGCTGATAATGTATCCAAATCATATGCTTTGAGATAAAACTTATAATTTTGTTAATACAGAGATGCAATTGTGCGTTAAATTGATTCGCATGTTAAGTATTAGCGCTAGAATATAACTAGTTACTTTTTTTTTCTTTAAAGCGCTGATTTGTCTCGGTGCGTGTTTTACGTCACGGATTCCCTTTTCAAACAAGGGCTAGGACGATCGCCTTCTTGCGAAGGATTTGTTTTGGCAGATGTAATCGTTACCCTAAGTGCATGCCCTTGCTAACCTCAGGCTGATTTGTCTCGGTAGATGTGAATAGTAAGGTATAACCCAGCACTTCGATGACTAACTACCTACAGTCACTCCCTCCTGTTATTCACATTATAGCAATTTTCACAAGTACTCTGTTATTCATCATACATCAAATGATCCTTACGCAGTCAATTATAGTCATTTGCAGTGAGAAAGAGCAGCGCCCTTGATGTCATTTGGCAGAGTAGGGGCGGTTCCGTGTCAAACGCAAAGATAGATGACGACAAGAAAAAAGAAGGGGGGTGAGCCTTGTCTCTTGCCCCCCCCCCCACTGCAACCCTCAGCTACTTGAGATTCGCCAATAGACGTTTACGAAGCTATTAAAGATACGATTTATATAGGTATCACTATGTCAAAAATGGTTACAGAATACCTGCTGTATAGCTTTGAAACCAAGCTTTAAATACATATTTTGGGTCTACTGAAGAATCTCCCCCGCGATTAAAAACCAGATTGTCAAATGAGTTATGGAAAGGAATTGAACTCAAAGACATCAACATTATTCAGATTAGGTTAGGTTAGGTTAGGTTATCCATCTGGATAAGTCGCAGAATTATGGATTAACTCAAGTTGAGGTCAATATTGGTCGACATTACAAAGGCAGAATTGTATATACAAGCTAACATTTTGGCCCTTACAATTATTAGCAAGGCCAGCCTAACCTAACCTAACCTAATCTGAATAATGTTGTTGTCTTTGAGTTCAATTGGGGGAAATTGTTACGCGGGCACTCTGGAGGGAGATTCTTCCGTTGATCTCAGTTGGGGGGGATTCTTCAGTTGGGTACTGTAGGGGGGAGATTCTTAAGTTGATCCCATATTTCTTTTGATTTATCGATTCATACGGAAGTCGAACATAGGTTAAGAGTTAATTCATTGATGCGATGTAAGTCCAGGTCAGAATCTCATAAAATCGTTAATTAAAAAGAATAGACTAAATAGATATATAGATAAATTTAATAAATAAAATAGTTAAATCGGTCTCTTTCGTGAGGGGGAGGGAGCTATTTATTATTCAAGACCTGTTCCGGTTTTACGTCACGGATTCCCTTTTCAACCAAGGGCTAGGACGGTTGCCTTCTTGCAAAGGACTTGTTTTGGCAGATTTAATCGTTACCCTGAATGCATGCCCTTGCTAACATCAGACCATGACGGGGCGCGAACCCTCGAATTGACGCCTCAGAGTCGCGGACGCTACCGTTTGAGCCACGGTGACTACTGATGCTACTGCAAAGCTATTGTCTGTCACCATCTTCTTCCTAAAATATGACGACACATTGTAAACATATCATTGCTGAATGATGTCAGTGGTTTGGTGCCCGGGCCCGAGAAAAGAGTAAAGGGAAACGGATTGGGAGTATTGTGGCTTATCAGATGAGAGGGAATAGTAAAAGATGTATAAGTAATACGCCAGAACTTCCGCTGTAGATGTAGGCATAGAAAAAGAATCGTAGCTAAAAGAAGACTTAACATCGAACTGTCCTGGACATGCCTGTTTAAGTCCAAAAGATCCTTCAGCTGAGTGTATATATATATATATATATATATATATATATATATATATATATATATATATATATATATATATATATATATATATATATATATATATATATATATACATATATATATAATCCTTATATATATAATCCTTACAAACCAACACCTGACCGAGCTACTTCGTGCACCCCTAAAAACATATCCACCAGATTTTAAATGCCTTACAGCCAAGATGGAGAACGAGAAGACCACTACTCGCAATAAATAGCGTCTTTAATAGTCTGATATATGTAGCATGGTATTTATGTCGTAAAGATTTAATTATAATTAGACAAATTTTGTAAGGTGGAAATCTGATTAAAATATCTCTAATTTTTTTTAGGCTTAAAGTTTGTTTAAATATTTGTGTCTTAATGATTACTGAAACTAATACAAGATTCTCTCGTTACTTCTCAATTTAAATCAACAGTAATGCCAGGCTCAGTAAGCAGAGAGAGAGAGAGAGAGAGAGAGAGAGAGAGAGAGAGAGAGAGAGAGAGAGAGAGAGAGTATCTCTTGGCATCCTCATCGGAATCAAAGCTAGTTAAATGTCCCTGATTAAAGTGGAGGGTGTGGGGCTGGGATTCCACTGATATAGATAATAAGCTTCGAATCGATAAGAACCTTCAAATATGCTTTGATTGGAAGGGTCAGCTCTTCTGGTTGGAAAACCAAGAAGAAAAGACCATCGGACTTCTCGAAAGGAATGGTATGTCTTCAGGCATTATATGGTATTCGATGCCTCATGTTCAGGGTTATCTGTTGGAAAAAAAAGGTTCTTATCCTCTTCTTGTCTCTCCCTTTCACCTATACTTTTTTTTTTCATCTTATTTTCTTGGTTTTTATCACTGATACAGCCCTAAAGTCATTTAGTTACTTCTGATATAAATGTGTATTTATATATTTAAGGACAATCCATCCATACTTTTCGTTGTACCAAGCTAAAAAGCCGCTCTTTGTACATATGGAAATATATATTCAGCTGTGACCAAGGTAATATGTGTAATCATATGCAACAATATATATATATATATATATATATATATATATATATATAATATATATATATATATATATATATATATATATATATATTCACAATTAAACCATGATAATAACAATATTATCCTCTAAAACTTTTTTAGGACATCTGGTGACTCAAGCCGACTTTGTAGCTGGCGACGCTAGTTTGAGTTCCCTGATATTCTAATAATGATTTTCGTAGATAATAGTAGTTAACATCACGGTTAATTTGTGAATATACATTTACTTAATGTCACGTACAACTTTATTTAGTTGATTAAAGGTCGATTGAAGAGATGCTTGCATATATTGGCTGTGCCATGAAATTCAGACTGTCTGTCGTAGTGGTACAGGAGGTTAAGGCAGCTTGACTATGTAGCTGGCGACGCTAGATCTGGTCCCTGATATTCTAAAACAATTTTCGTGATTATATATATATATATATATATATATATATATATATATATATATATATATATATATATATATATATATATATATATATATATATATATATATATATATATATATATATGTGTGTGTGTGTGTGTGTGTGTGTGTGTGTGTGTGTGTGTGTGTGTGTGTGTCTGTGTGTGTGTGTGTGTGTGTGTGTGTGTGTGTGTCTACACATTTTCCTTTACTAGGAAAATGTCGACGTTTGGCTAAAAGCATTTTAAAAGATGATTATCTGTTATTCCAAGGTCTTTTCTGCCTTCTTTCGGGATGAACTCTTCTTGATAAATGATATTTTGTGGAGTGTCACTAATTTGATCTGACTTAAGAGAAGCCAACACCACCAGCTAGGCCCAAATTATATATATATATATATATATATATATATATATATATATATATATATATATATATATATATATATATATATATATATATATATATTGATAGATTAATAGATATTCATTTGCACATACATACGTCCATATATATATATATATATATATATATATATATATATATATATATATATATATATATATATATATATATATATATATATATATATATATATATATATATATATATATATATAGTCACCGTTTCTCAAGCGATAGCGTCCGCGACTCTGAGGCGTCAGGTCGAGGGTTCGCGCCCCGTCACGGTCTGAGCTTAGCAAGGGCATGCACTCAGGGCAACGATTACATCTGCCAAAACAAGTCCTTCGCAAGAAGGCAACCGTCCTAGCCCTTGGTAGAAAAGGGAGTTCGTGACGTAAAAAAATCGAATCGAGATATATATATATATATATATATATATATATATATATATATATATATATATATATATATATATATATATATATATATATATATATATATATATATATATATATGAGTGGAACTCCAGGAAGGGCCAAAAAAATAAGAATTTTGCCCTTGTCGGGTGTGGGCACACAGAAAAAGTAGAGAGAAAATGAGATGGAGAGCGTTGTGAATTGTTAGATTTGAAGGGATAATAAGACATGTGTAATGAATAGCCAAGAATATTCCTTGTTGATGTAGACATAGAAAAAGAACCGTAACTGAAGGGAGACTTAACATCGAACTGTGCTGGACAGTCCTATTTAAGTATACAAGATATGTACCTACTTATTATTCTAACCTGAAAATTGTTATTCTATATCTGCTTCAAATTGTCTGCAGTAGTACTGTTGAAAAGTGAAATGTAACTTAAATGATAGCACTCAACAAGGGCTATTGAAAATATTGTCACAATGATTACTCTTCAGGTACTCTTCAATTATTACACTATATTTTATTATTAATTACTTGCTATGATATTTAAAATTAATTGCAAATTCTATTAGTATGTTATTTATACATAACCACATAGATTGTAATGTTATCAACTGCAATATGACTGGGAGTGCCCATGTGCACATGTCCCCATGTACAGTTATCTGAATAAATAAATAAAAAAAAAAACAATACCTACGTCAATTTTTACTTATTAATTCACATTCAGTAATAAAAATGGGAACTCTGGATGTCCTCACTCAGGGCGCTAGTGATTTAAATGGGAGTGTGAGGAAGTTAGCCTATCGTGGATAGTTTATGGAAAAAGTAGTTATTGTGGCTCAAACGGTAGCGTCCGCGACTCTGAGGCGTCAGGTCGATGCTTCGCACCACGTCACGGTCTGAGGTTAGCAAGGGCATGCACTCAGGGTAACGATTACATCTGACAAAACAAGTCCTTCGTAAGAAGGTAATCGTCCTAGCCCTTGGTAGAAAAGGGAATCCGTAACGTAAAAAATCGGAAAAACCGGATAGTTTATGGAAAAAGCTTTTAGAAAAGCCAAAAGTAGCTTTTCTACCTAGGTCTAGAACGGTTGCTTTCTTGCAAAGGATTTGTTTTGGCAGATGTAATCGTTGCCCTGAGTGCATGCCCTTGCTATAAGAACTAGAATTGCAAAACATAAAAGAGCTTCTAATGAAAGTCTAGCGACGTAGTCACCGTGTCTCAAGCGGTAGCGTCCGCGACTCTGAGGCGTCAGGTCAAGGGTTCGCGACCCGTCACGGTCTGAGGTTAGCAAGGGCATGCACTCAGGGTAATGATTACGTTTTCCAAAACAAGTCCTTTGCAAGAAGACAACCATCCTAGCCCTTGGTAGAAAAGGGAGTCCGTGACGTAAAACCGTAACATCCATTAGTCAAATCAATACTGGTTTCCAGTTTCTAAGAATCTCTTTGACAGTTTATAATGAATGATGCTGGTTTTCATTTTGCATGGAGATATAACATCGTGTATTTTAATTTATATAGAATTTACATCCTCCACGAAGATAAGTTCCTGTCTAGTGTTTAGTTTATGATCTTTGATATGATTAAATTATCGGTAGTCTCCGTGGCAAAATGGTACCGTCCGCGACTCAGTGGCGGCAGGTCGAGGGTTCGCGCCCCGTCACGGACTGAGGATAGTAAGGGCATACACTCAGGGTAACGATTACATTTGCCAAAAGAAGTCCTTGGCAAGAAGGCAACTGTCCTAGCCCTTAGTAGAAAAGGGAGTTCGTGACGTAAAACCAAATCATGATATGATTAAATTATCGGATATCGATGAGGCTTTACACCCCGGACGCATTTTCAGGTATTTTTTGAAAAGAATTTTTAAGTTTTGGAGTTTGTGGTAGTGAACTGATTGTACTTTGTGGAATGTACAGTGCTGAATAATCCTTACTGACGAAAGAAGTTATGGTAAATTTGCAAATTTTACTATTAAGAGCATTGTTATAAGAGGTAGAAGACAAATATATTAACAAAAATGAGAGATAGAGATTGATAGATAAATAGAGATTGAAAAGGAGAAAGAAATTATATAGACAGAAATAGAGATAGAGAGAGAGTAGATTTTTTATTTTTAGATTCTCCACCCACGGATGGGTGGAACGGGTCATGGAGGACCCATAGGGCGGTCGCCAGCCGGCACAGGCCCCAACCACCCACTGTGGTGACCAGCCACAGTAGTAACCTCTCCAGTAAACAGCTTAAACTCTCTTGCCTGGACGAGGGGCGATCCGTTGCCCTCGCGAATGCGAGGCCAACGCGTTACCAATGTACTAGCCAGGAGGCTAGAGAGTAGATATATATATAGACATATATAGAGAACGAGAGAGAAAATTAGGTAGAGAGAGAGAGAGAGAGAGAGAGAGAGAGAGAGAGAGAGAGAGAGAGAGAGAGAGAGAGAGAGAGAGAGGATGGTGTCTTTGCAAAGTAGCAATAATAGCGGAAGGAGTTTGACACTAATGAAGGCATCTGTTCACTTTCTTCGCCTACCCCCCCCCCATTCCTAAAACCTCGGGGCTTCGGCCTCTCACTTAGAATCCCGTTAGAAATACTATTCCACTCAGAATATTCCAGTTTTATTATTGCCCTCACCAAGCAAACAAACATTTATTTCCATTTTGCTATGCTTCCGATAGTTTCTTGAAGAGAAGAGATAGATAGATAGATAAATAGATAGATAGATCGATCGATCGATCGATAGATAGATAGATAGATAGATAGATAGATAGATAGGTAGATAAATTGATAGATAGATGGATAGACGGATGGATAAACAAACAGATAGAGAGACAAACAGATAAATGGGTAAATAAATAGATAGATAGATAGATAGATAAATAGATATTTAGTTAAAGACTTGGTCGGTAATTAATGACTGAAGTTAAAATATAATTTTCACATTATTTGTTCACACTTATATATAAGTTACTTAAAAGTTTTTGTTTTATTAGTGATTATAATGGACGGGGTCAGCAAGACAATTATTAGCCATACGGTTTTGAGACCTTCGAAAGATTCTGTGTGGGTGTGTGTGTGTGTGTGTGTGTAAAATCACCTAATTTTGCTTACGAGAAAGAGCCCCAAGCTCGTAACGTCCCGTCTCCTGGTCGGTTCCGAGTGTGTGTGTATGTGTGTGTGTGTAAAATTGCCTGATTTTGCTTACGAGAAAGAGCCCCAAGCTCGTAACTTCCCTTCTCCTGGTCGGTTCCGTGTGTGTGTGTGTGTGTGTGTGTGTGAGTGAGATTACCTAATTGTGGTTACGGAAAAGAACGCCAAGCTCGTAACTTCCCGTCTCCTGGTCGGTTCCGTGTGTGTGTGTAAAATTACCTAATTTTGCTTACGGGAAAGAGCCCCAAACTCGTAACTTCCCGTCTCCTGGTCGGTTCTGTGTGTGTGTGTGCGCGTTTGATAGCATTCGTGACCCTTATTACATACATACATACGTGAATCCATATACCATTACGAATAAATTTTACTCAGTTGCTGGCCAATATTTTATCTCACCATCACACATCCTGTTCATCAGCTGCCCACTTCACCTGGGGTGCATCCTTTGACACGCGAAAATGGAGCATCTTTGCACGCGAAAATGAAGCCTCTTTCGTATATTTGAACATTTTTTTCTTGTGTAAATTTGTAACTGCTGGCTATTGAAAAAAAATTAAGCTCTCCTGATCAAATGCAAATTCTATTTACAAAAAAGAAGAAGAAGAAGAAGTAAATAAATGAAAATAACAATCCTCTGGTTAAGGTTTCTGTCAGTTGAGCATTGCCTGGACCCTTCCATGATATATTTCGCTCTAATAATAACTTTGCGCCTTTGATAAATAGATAACTCTTGTGAAGTCCAGGTGTTCCAGCACTGGACTCCAGACATTTTTTTAGATTCTCCACCCACGAATGGGTGGAACGGGTCATTGAGGACCCATTGGGCAGTCGCCAGCCGGCACAGGCCCCAGCTCCCCACTGTGGTGCCGAGCCACAGCAGTAACCTCCCCAGTTAACTGATTAAATTTTCAGTATTTATTATTTAAGTTATGTATATAAATATTATGTGAGAATGGATGGTTACCTCACCTCTTTACAGCTCAATAATTATTACTATGGAGATGGATATTGCAATTGCTTTATGCAATTATTTGCGACTCATTTGATATAATTGTGTTTATGTATTTGTGTAATTACAAATTAATTAAACTATTTAATTAAATTATTTATTTATCTATTTGTATGGTTAGCTGTCCTCAGTAAAGGTTTTCTTAGGCTATACATTATCATGCCTTTCTTACATGCACCATTTATTTTTATTTTTTGTTTATGGTCATTAGCAAGGGCATGCACTCAGGGTAACGATTTTATCTGCCAAAACAAGTCCTTCGCAAGAAGGCAACCGTCCTAGCCCTTGGTAGAAAAGGGAGTCCGTGACGTAAAACCGGAATGAGCAGTTGACTCATGAAAGTACTTAGTCCAAAACCTTCAGAAGGAACAAAGCCCTTCAGTGAATGACCCAAAATGTTGCATGAAGACGTGTTCAACTACTAACATGTTGATATTGAGCGCCACACCAAAACGGAATTTCATTGCAATCCATTCATTCCCTGGCCCATATTGCTTAATTTGCATTCAGTCATGTTTCTGTTTGTGTTTCTGCTGAAATTTAAGGAATTATTAATTTTGAGGAAACAATTCAAATGTCTTTGGCAATCAAGGCATGTATTTATATCATGCCTTCGATCCTTCCTAAAATCGTGTTGTCTCTTTGATGTCTCTCGACACCTTTTGAATGTGTGTGTGTGTGTGTGTGTGTGTGTGTGTGTGTGTGTGTGTGTGTGTGTGTGTGTGTGTGTGTGTGTGTGTTTTTTTTTTGTTTTTACCAGGACGGGCTATATGGATTGTATTCGGTTTTACGTCACGAACTCCCTTTTCTACTAAGGGCTAGGACGGTTGCCTCCTTACAAAGGACTTGTTTTGGCAGATGTAATCGTTACCCTGAGGGCTATATAGATATCGAAATTATTCAACTTTTAAGTTATCTTGTAGAGAAAGGGAGTATGGATTTTTGTCATAAAATACTTAAAGGAATACTCAGTCACACTGAAATGTTGACAACAGCCTTTTTTTTTTGTTCAGGTTTTACGTCACGGACTCCCCTTTTTTTTTTTTACCAAGGGCTAGGACGGTTGCCTTCTTGCGAAGGACTTGTTTTGGCAGATATAATCGTTACCCTGAGTGCATGCCCTTGCTAACCTCAGACCGTGACGGGGCGCGAACCCTCGACCTGACGCCTCAAAGTCGCGGACGCTACCGCTTGAACCACGGTGACTACTTATTCGTGCTGATTTTACGTAAGACTCAACTGTTATTTCTACTCTTATAAGGGAGATGTTAATGTGAGGGGGAGAGTAAGATAATGTTCCACGGGTGGGTGTACAGAGTAATAAGTGCAGTTTAACATCCCGTGAAAAAGAGGTTTTGTCTCTTACAGACATCTCGCTGTTTTTGTTACCTTTGAATATTCGTATTTGACAATAATGTCGTCAAACTACTACCTCGGGCCTCGCTTCTCTATACATTTCCTATTTTCTAAATGTTATGCTG
>JAXCGZ010017136.1:117500-125517 GCA_037179515.1 Halocaridina rubra | reverse complement strand
CCGCAGATGAGGATAAATGAAGTTTAATGAGGCCATGACCCCTCCCTCATGTCAAGTTCTGGTAGTCTTCTCTAGCTTCGGCAGGCTTTGCCATCATATTGTAAATAGTATTGTAGGTCTTCCTTCAGTCACGGTCCTTTTTCTATGCCTACATCAACACTGAATATTCTTGGATATTCGTTACCCACCTCATATTATCCCTTCATATCTGACAAGTCATTACACTCTCCATTTCTGTTTCTCTTTATTTTGTATATTCTTCGTGCCCAGACCTGATGAGGGCTGTTTTATTTTATTATTTTTTGGCCTGTTTTAGTGTCACAATCATATAAAAAAAAATAATAATATAATTTAGGAAGTAAAATTGTCTACTACATAAGACGATGAGCTCTATTATACGTTTATAATACATATTAGCATGTCTTAAATATTTTGATGAGCAAGTCTTCGTAGGCCCACTTTTTGGGAGACGTGGGTGCGTATCCATTACTTATTTTACGTTAATACACTCACACACACTCAAGTGTCCATTACCTCCCGAGTCAAGCACTCTACCAGCTACGCTATGGTGGTGCCCAAAAATAGAAATGATAATAATAATAATAATAATAATAATAATAATAATAATAATAATAATAATAATAATAATAATAATAATAATAATGATAATAATAATAATAATAATAATAATAATAATAATAATAATAATAATAATAATAATAATAATAATAATAATAATAATAATAATAATAATAATAATAATAATAATAAATCGTAATAGCTGCATTCTCGTGTGATCGATTTCTTACGTCACGGATTTCCTTTTTCTACTAAGGACTAGGACAGTGCCTTCTTGCGGAGGACACTGGTTTTGGCAAGTATGACCATTACCCAGAGCGAATGCCTTTTCTAACCTCAGACTAGGGCGGGCCTTAAACCCTTGACCTGACGTATCAAAGTCGCAAGCGTCACCACTTAGCAAAGGTGGCCGAAACTGCACTTTTATGTAAAAGACATCATTTAAAAATTGGATTGATTATCATTACTTGCTTGAACATTTTCACAAGTTTTTGTTACACTTTAAGAACGATCAGCTATGGTATAAGTGAATAAAAGTTATGTCGAGAAAGACAACCGGCCGTAAAAGTTTGAGGTAATACCAAACCCTTGCCCCTACACAAGTGAGAACAGCTACTTCAAGCCAGATGGAAAGAGTTATGCTGAAAAAAAAGCTATAACTTAGGAGAATCTAGAGACTGATGAAACATTCCAACTTTGAAGATACATTGTGCAGCTGTGGTAGCGTTTGGGGCTATAGATGATCCGGCCACATATTCAATCCTTACCCGGGGTCGGATAAGATTTCACTGTTTCATGTCGTTACTGATTAAATTGGGGTATTGACAGGGGTAATTTCCTATAGATCTACCTGATATTTCAGCCCTTGTCTGGAAAACACTGGGTCAACGTGGAGAGGTTCTTGGCCCCCGGATATGTGGTAGGTGTACTGTTGGGCTCTGTGCTCAGGTTCCAGCTCCAGTAGTGGTCGGACGTTCTCCTCTCCACTCTGCCTAAGCCAGCAGCCAGTAGCCAGCAGCTGAAGTCGACTCCTCCTACCAGATTGAGTGGATCTACTCCTCCACTCCTTTCCTTTCCCCTGTTGGAAAGTTAACTACAAAAGGAAGACTCTCGTTTCCGTTATTTTTCTCTCTTTTTTAGAGGAGTAAAATCGGAAAAGTGAGATATTTAATAGAAAAAAAACGAAACTGACATGTTCTACCCGTCTCTCTCTCTCTCTCTCTCTCTCTCTCTCTCTCTCTCTCTCTCTCTCTCTCTCTCTCTCTCTCTCTCTCTCTCTCTCTCTCTCCTCTCTCTCTCTCTCTCTCTCTCTCTTACGAGAGTTAAAATAATAGAAAAGTAGGTCTAACTAGTTTTGTTGTTGGTTTTTCAGGTGCATTTATGTGCTTCTCTTTTCCAGGTTCTGTTTTTTGAACAGTGCTCAGTGTTCAGTGATTATTATTTTGGTGCTCAGTGTTAAATTTCCGTTTCAGGGCTTTTATTTTCTGTTTTAGCCAAGTGTTAAATTCCCTTTCAGATTTTTTTAGTGTGTTAACATAAGCAACAATTCCCTTTCAGATTTTTTTTGTGTGCTAAACAATTCAGATACTAAGTGCTCTGTGTTCTCTTAAGTATTAAATACGTATTATAGTGTGATTCATAACCGCTTATAGCGGCTAGGCCTAAATATTTTATGAAATCAACTTGATAAATGCTCAGTGCAAGCAATAAATTATAGTGCTCACTGAAGGTCTGAGGACATCCATGACTAAGCTCTAGTCATGGCCTCTGCCGACCTTCCTGCTCCCCCAAGAGAGTGAATGGGGTTTCCCTTACCCTTCCTTCCTGGTGGTCCTCTAGGGGTTAAAAGCATGCACTCTCCGCCATCACCTCTACCTTCTTCACCCATGTCCTATCTCAACTTTCCTCTTCCTCTCAACATGGCATGTAAAAAGAAAAAAATATTATCGAAACTAATAACCCTGAGCAGAGCTCTATGTCCACTCTCATCTTTACAGATCCAAGCAATCCCACCTTCGGGCCAGAAGATAAGCCTCTGCCACCCACATAGGTGGATATTGACACACACATGCTATGTTTTGTCTGTCCTTTGCCTGTCCTTTTCATAAGAGACCTGTAACCTTTAATTTTTACAAAGGAGAATACAGCAATTGGTGAGGCAATCCATCTCTGCTTTGGTGCTAGTGCGAAAGCCAAATCAGTAGGGAAAGGGTTTATGTCATAAAAGATGTCCGACTGAAATATTCTGAGCCTAAGCTGACAGTCGTCTCTAAGAGGATAATGAGGAAACAACGATCACTCATGAAGGTGAAATGCCAGTTTCTTTATTGGAAATGGAATACTAATAACGCAATGTTTTCAAAATATGAAATACCATTACCAGGTTGGTTGTTTATAGCACATGGAAAACCAAGACACGGTATTATCAAATACTTACTTGTTTACAGCACTTGGAATACTATGACTGGGTTGTTTACAAGACATGAAATAACAAATACCGATTTATTCACTTGAAATGAAATACTGATACCGGGTTGTTTACAAGATATGTCACTACCGGGTTGTTTATATCACTTAGAATAACATTACCGGGATGTTTATATATATTGGAATACCATTGCCGAAATTTATACGGGACATGAAATACAATGCCGATAAGGTTATTGAAAATGGAATACCAGTACCGGGTTGTTTACAAAATATAGAATACCATTACTGGGATGTTTACAAGACAAGGAATATCAATACCTATTTGTTAAAAATATGGAATACCTTTATCGGTTTTTTAGCACATGCAGTACTGGACATGGAACGTTGGTCTCTTTGCAAGATATAAATAATCATTATTAATGCATTTTAAGTCTATTGAATATAGTTTTGTACAGAATATATATTTCATTTATGTTTCCCATGTACGATATACGTTTTCTTTTGTAACAAAATGTAGAGTTTTCTTTTGTCTCCGCTGTTTTTTTTTTTTTTTTTTTTTTTTTTTAAAGCCAGCAATTTTATTCTTCAATAAGATGTCGTGCAGCATGGACGATAGATGCAGAAGATAAAATAATGTTTAGGATCAAGGAATATTAATAATAATATAGTCTTGAAAATTAGAAAAGCCCCAAATAGGGTGAGTAAATAAATATTTTATGAATAAGATTTTGTGCAAGAATATTGATGAATATTACGTATATGTTAATAAGTGACCTTTTTCCTTTTTTTTCATTATGTTGTCAAGTTATATTTTCATTTATATAAACTATACAAATATTATATTTCTGCTTCCAAAAATGTTAATAGTTTTATTCTTTTGGTTGCAGGTTATTTAAATTGTGTCTGGGTTAGATTAATAAATTTGTAAAGGGTCTAAAGCTGTCTGTCAATCCACCCTCTACATATTTATCCTGCTCCTTCTAATCAGTTTTGAATAAGAGTGTTTTTAATATATTTTAAGCTGTGGGCTCTTGCTCTACAGGTCCCAGCTCTGAATCCCGGTATCATGAGGTAAAACGGTTAGAAAAGATTATATTAATATAAGTGAGCTCTTTCCCATAAATATTATTGTTATTCCTGTTTTATTCATAACTTTTCCGAAAGTGTAATTCAGGTAATACGCAGTAATTGAATTCGCGTAAATTACGCATAAATATTTAATGCTTTCATACTAAGACAAAATGAAGGTATTTTAATTATGATAACATTATTTCTTTTATACCAAAGGAAACCCGTGAATAAAAATTATTGTGACTTGGACCTAAATCGTCTCAGTCAAGGTGCATAAATGAAATTTCTCTCTCTCTCTCTCTCTCTCTCTCTCTCTCTCTCTCTCTCTCTCTCTCTCTCTCTCTCTCTCTCTCTCTCTCTCTCCATTTATTGTGCATCTGTTGTTGATTTCTGTTCTTGAGTTTTTGCCTCAAGGGTTGAGGTGGTTGGATAAGTTCTATGAAAATAAGAATGTATTGTCGCTGTTGTTGTAGGAAAATATTTCATTGCTCAATCAGGTCTTGGTTAAGTTGATCTGTTTGCATAAATCCTCGATGTTTTCACGGTTCAGTTATTGTTGAATCTACCTCGGTGACCTCAGTCTGTTCTTCAACTGTTGATTTGGTTGTCGATGTCGTAGAAGTCTTATCAGAATGAGAATGTGGTTTGACAGTTGTCGTAGGAGGAGCCTTCAAAGATTTGTCTAGACACATCCAGTAACAACATTTATGGTTTGGTGGACATTCATTGCTCACTTTGCAGTTTCTGAGAAAAATAAGTGAAATCATATTAAGAAGAGTAATTGTTATGACCTCTATAAAACTAGTACGCACTGTTTGATAAGTTCATCCCTCTATTTTTTTAAGGGATTTTCATGATAAAAATTGATATAGAAAATAAAATGTTTATTTAAGCATATAATGCCCTTTAGCGAGTTTGAGCGAACCTACCCCTTTTCTCTCTTTTTATGAACTGAAAAATAACATTTATACTTTTTCAAATCAAAGCCAGATATATGCCTGTTCTGAACGTCTGCATAAAAAAATAATGAATCATGCTTTTCAGTGGAGTCAAAACCATACGCTATCCTCAATTATGTATGTGGGAAATGGAGACCTTATATGAAAAACATAACACATAGACAGATTGACCTGGAGACACGGTGAGAAAGACGAGTCGGAGAAGGTTTGAGCATGTATTGAGGAAGAATGAGAGGTATGTTGGGAGATGTTGCTGGGAGATGTATGTTAAGGAGGGATCTGACTGACAGGAGAAGGCTCGGTAGGCCATAGAGGAGGATTATGGTTCAGGTGAGGGAACACATAAGGATTGTGGTGTGAGGAGGACGCAGGGTATAGGATGATATGGAGGCCATTTATCCGCTTTGGTGACTCCTGGCGGTATGAAGACAAAAGAATTGATGATCATGATATCGGGAAGGTCATCAGGCTCTAAAACTTGGAATGATAACCAAGTAATACTCCTCAAGAGTCAAGTTAAAAACAGCAAGCTAACTAAAGTGGGATGAACTGCTACTGAAGTAGAAAATATTTCATTGTCAAATAAATAATCTATTCTTCGCAAAGAAATAATTATGTTCTTACCCATTTCTGTTATCAATTACAAATCTCAAAAGTGGGCATTCTTCAGGCTCCAGTGAGGCATCATTAATCGTACTGCCAGAAGAGGATATACTAGTAGTTGATGGAGTTGTGGTAGTAGTAGATGGAGTAGTAGTAGAAGTAGTCGTAGTTGTTGCTGGAGGTTGCCCCCATGTAGACGCTAAGACCTGTTAAGAATAAACCATTGAGTAATGTTTAATAATAATAATAATAATAATAATAATAATAATAATAATAATAATAATAATAGTAATTATGATGATAATATTTATAGAGAATAATAATTCAGTTTTCTCTTGAGATACACTTCCCCTTGCATAGAAACAGTTTTTACGCTTTAGAAACGAGACTCAGAAAAATAGAATTGGCCTCCGAAAGTCTCACCACATATTTTACTTGTAGCCTACAACTGATCCGCAGCTTTCAAGAGCAGTATGCTTGCATGTACTTACCTAATTGTAAGTATGCTTGTATGTGTGTGTGTGTGTGTGTGTGAGGCTAAAAAGTCACAAGTACGTTATCATCAGAGCCAAAGATATTTAACTTGTGATGGAGGAAATTATTCTGTTGCGCCACACTAATTTTCCTCATAAATCCTAAAAGAAGAAACCCCTGAAAAACTGAGTTGAATAAATCTTTCCGACCAATTTAATGTAGTCTTTTAGATATAAGCCTGAATATTATTGTTATATAGTTAACTCATTTGCAGCTAGGTAAATATATATATATATATATATATATATATATATATATATATATATATATATATATATATATATATATATATATATATATATATATATATATATATATATATATATTAAAGTTTCATATATTATGCTTAAGCTCGTCCTTGGGCTAGTAAGCCAGCTACACTCTGTCTTGGTCCCCAAGCCCTGAATAGTAAAAAGAGTTTATGTCAAAAAGCCATCTGGCTGTGGATCTTTGAGCCACGCCTCCAATAGGTTAATGAGAAAGAGCGATCTCATGACGGATACGCTGTATGTATCACGCCCATGAGTGTCCCATGTGTAAATTAAGAAATCTCAAGTAGCTTCTCTGTTCTTTATACCAAACTGGCGTTCTTTAGGTGCAGCCCCCACACTTTAGATTATGGGGGTGTTCCCCCCTTCTCTGGAAGCCTATTGGTGGAGGCACCACCAAGAAACTAGGCTTCTCCATCTCGTTGGTGTATTTGAATGACCCGAGGTGATACAAAAGGGTCAACCCACAACCGAGGGGAGCAGAGTCTTGTGGGCGCCTATACAGAGAGCATTACGTTCAGTGGACGGGGGCATCGAGGCTTAGAGTGAATTGTAGAGCCTAAATAAATTAAGTGTTAAGTATCTTCGCATATCTATTATCACCTTGCATGAGTGAGAACTGGCCTGTAGTGTAGAGAATATCTACACGACACTGGTGGCCGTGGCCACGATAATACCACACTGGTAGGCAACACTCATTACTGAGGAAAAATTGTGGATTAAGTAAAAGAAGGAAGATGATAATTTTTACATACCGTAGCTACAATGAAGGAGACCTTAATGGTATTCATACTAAAAGATTATAATATATCACTCTCGACAATAATTATTCTTTAGCTGTTCTTTTAATTTTGTGTAGAGTTTTATATGGATGCGATGCGTCCACTTCTATAGCCGTCTGATAGCATGAGATGTGTTCTCTCTCTATATATAACTAGTAGGTGACGTCACATTGAGGTAATTGACTGTGCAGAATGAAAAAAAAATAATCTGAATAGCTGGAGTGGGGAAACCGGGAGTGATTGTTGATGGGGGAGGAGAGAAAACAATCATATGTCGGGGGAGGGCTAGGAGCAGAGGCGTAGTCAAGCTTCATGCTTGACGGGCAAGCACTGAAGGATCAGTTATGTCCGTATTCACTAATGTTAGTACAATGGAAAAAAGAGAAAGGAGTAATAGCCATGTGAGAATGAATGGATAAAATAAACTAATTATGAGTCAAGCACAGTTCAAAGACCAAGCTGAAGAGGGGCTGAGAAAGCAAACTAAATATGTGTATAGAAAAAAATTAGTGCTTGAAAGTTGTTCAAATGTTGCGCCAAAAAAAAAAAAGCACAAAACTATGACTCAGAAGTATAGCGTGTAGGAAAAGGCAGCCAGACAAAACAATGATTACAATAAAATAGGATAAAATGAGGATTCTTATGTATAAAAATAATCTCATTATTTTTTTTTTATGATTGTGACACCAGGACGGGCCAAAAATAAATATAAAATAAAACAGCCCTCATCGGGCCTGGGCACAAAGAATACATAAAGTAAAGAGAAACAGAGATGGAGAGTGTAATGACT
>JAXCGZ010017136.1:102500-105000 GCA_037179515.1 Halocaridina rubra | reverse complement strand
TATATATATATATGTATATATATATATATATATATATATATATATATATATATATATATATATATATATATATATATATATATATATATATATATATATATATATATATATATATATATATATATATATATATATATATATATATATGTATATATATATATATATATATATATATATATATATATATATATATATATATATATATATATATACATATATATATATATATATATATATATATATATATATATATATATATATATATATATATATATATACATATATATACATATATATATATATATATATATATATATATATATATATATATATATATATATATACATATATATACATATATATATATATATATATATATATATATATATATATATATATATATATATATATATATATATTCTAGCTTATTTAGCTTGACAAGTGTTTGATACTGAAGATATAAGCTGTAAAGTTATTTTATGAATACTATCAAATACTGCGAAGGAAAATAGACTTCCTTTTATACATATGCAAAATAATTTGTAGTATAAAGGAAATGCTAAGCAAATATTTATTATATGTACATTTTTAATGCAAAACATCTCATACTGAGAAGATAGCGATGACATATATGTTAGTAAGTTAATAAAAAATATATATATATTTTATGTGCGTGTTGCACTTCCAAGAGTTTCTGTAGCCGTCGAAGATACCGATGATGTACCTGAGACCCTGGTTTTGCTGTCAAAAATTTTACTGAACATTGACACCAGAGGTGCAACTGATCGTGTTATCGAAGGAGAAACAGATGATCTTGTGCCTAGGAAGTTCGGTGATTTAATAGTCAGGCTGGTCATTGAGTCGCCAGGTGATGCAGTGGCATTAACAGATGCTGTAGGTGTTGAAAAATTGCCAGTGGCCTCAGAGACTGAGGGAGCGATAGCCGACGTAAGAACTGAACTAATAAACGATGTGCTGCTAAAGTTCGCCGAGTCAGTGGTTACTTTGGTACTATGTTCTCCAAGAAAATCTGTAGCATTAACAGATAGGATAGGTGTACCCGTGGATTCAGAGACTGAGGCGGTAGTTTCAATGCTGCTTGCAAGATTTGTGGCACCTTCTGTTCTAGAAGGAAGACTTGTTAGTGCTGATGTTGGAGATGATGGAATTGATGACGTTGGAACGAAGCTTGAGGTAATAGGCGATGTGGTAAGAGGAGAGCTTGTGGCATTAGTAGATACGGGAGGTGTTCCTTCGGCCTCAGTAATTGATGTAGTAGCTTCAATACTACTTAAAAGATCAGTTGAACTTGCGGTACTTGATGGGAGAGTGGATAAAATTGTTGATGTAGGAGAGACACTTGAGCTAAGAGACGATGTGCTTCGAAGAGCATCTGTGGCATTAGATGATATGGTTAGTGTGCTGACAGGGTCCAAGCTTGAAATGCTGGCGTCAATACTGCTGGACAGATCTGTTTCGCTTGCAGTTGTTGTGGAGAATGTTGGATTTGATGCATTCGTTGATGGAGAAGCAGAACTTAAATTTAGAGAAGGGGTGGTCAGGGAATTGTCGATGCACATTCGGTAACAACATCTTTGGTTGTCTGCACAGTTTTTGTCCAAGGCACAGTTCCTGAAAACAAGTGTATGTCACAAATCATAAGTATTCTCTAAGTATTGTACTTCATTTTGCATATCGCCCAGGAATAAAAATAGCATAATTTTAAAGACCGTTTCAATTTATTAAACTATTTTTATTTACAATATCACATCATGCTTCATATCATTATTGTATATATTTCCTCTTGTATGATAATTAACTTACTTATTAGCCTGAGGTTGATAGTATTGAACTTTCCCTCTCTATTTACATTTGCTATAATGTTTAGAAGCATTGCGTAATATGGTGAGTATATAAAAAAGACATTCTCAATGTCATTAACAGCACTCATGTCTCATTTCTAAGCTCTATTAATTAGCACTACAATATTTACCCTTTTTTATTTGCTGCTACCTCTCTTCTACTTGGGCAAGGAGGAGTTTGCGCACAGCTACTCACTATAATCTGAAAATTATTAATTAAATTTAGTCTAAAGAGACATAATGCACGAATGAGATATGTAACATAAGTTGTTATCTACTATGCCCATGCAAGCTGACTAGCGTTATCTATCTATATTTCCTATTGTGCACATTTTAAAATATTTCTGTGATAGTAGAAGTTTACGAAATGCAAACATGGAAAGATTTTCCTTGGAAACTGAAACTGCATTTTTGGATTGACAAACGAGGTACTTTGAAGTCATTAAAACAATTAGACATGAAACAAGTAAATTCAATAACTAACTAAATGACACATTTACAAGACAGGTAGAATGGTAGATATATAGACGAATGAAGAGAGGGAATTATAGACAGTGATATACACCAAATGGACAGAAACAATTGTTTGCTGTTCTTACCATCGCCAGAATAATTACAACGGGTAACTTGTTATGGCT
>JAXCGZ010017136.1:0-95000 GCA_037179515.1 Halocaridina rubra | reverse complement strand
AGCTCTCCTATCAACTCCCATATTCCTTGAAATTCACTTTTCCTGCCACCCTTTCCCGCCCTGCATGCACAACTGTCGCTGTACACCTTATCCTGCCTCTTGCTACTTGTGAAATGTTCACTGGTACCGGCACATTACCAAAAACTGCAAATCCATCACGAATTGTCACACCACCCAGTCTGTTAATCATATCGATCCCCTTTACTACATCTATGCCAGTTATCACCTTAACAGTTACAATTGCTGTAGTTCTCAGGTGTATTCCTCACACTGTCAACTCTATCTCTTTACTGCCCTCACATTCAATCTGTCTTCCATCCACCATTACTAACCCTTCAACCTTCGCTGTGCATTTCCTCACCAACTGAGCAGTACACACTGTGATGGAACAACCTGAATTGTCAAGTGCCTACACCTACCTTCTTCCAATGTTAACACTGATTACTGGTAATGAAGATGGAAACACCTTTAGTTGTCTGAGGGGGTAGCTTCCAGTCCGGCAGCACCTCCTTGTCCATTTCCCTGCTCACAGTGGCTTGCAATATGACCTTCCATTCCACACTTGAAGCACATTATGGGTGGTCATGGCTCCTTGCACTCTCTTGCCATATGAAGCCCACCGCACCTGTAACAGCGACCTTTGAACATCTTATTTTCTCCTTTCATGCCTCCTTGCTGGCCTTGTGATGGCGAGACCCCCGGAAACTGGGACCTTTACTGCCCTACAATCAGTGAAGGTCCTATTGACAGGTGTATTTTTCATATTTATTTAATCATTCAATTATTTTGCATAACAAACTAACTATCAAGTTAATATACATGGGAAGCATATTGATTTTAGCAACATATGGAACCACAGGATCAGGTAAACGGCTGTAAGAGCTCTCCCTAATTTACACAAAAAATTAGGTAATGTGATGTAATAGCTTTTCCCTTGGCAGCTCTTCTAAACTTCCTTCAAGGCAGGGCAGACAGAGTCTTTTTCCCCTCTCAAAAGTATCTTCAATTTTTTCCTGGAATAATTTGGACAGTCTCGCGTGCTTGTGTGTGTGTGTGTGTGATTACCTAATTGTGATTACCTAATTGTGTTTGCGGGAAAGAGCCCAAAGCTCGTATGTGTGTGTGTCTGTGTGTGTGTGTGTTTGTGTGTGTGTGTGTGTTTGTAAAGTGGGTCGTAATATTTTTTTACTTTTAAGCTAAATATTGAGAGTTCCTGGAAGCCGTCCCTAGTTCAACATTTCAATGTGGCACGTACGATCTCAGTCTTTGACAGAGCCCCTTGAAGGTAAGAAGGCGAGGATAATGGCATCCCTCATATGCACTTCCTAAACTTCCACTGTGGCTCATTTGCAGGTATATCACCTTCCGAGTAGAGCGCTATAACCATTACGCTACTGCAGTCTCCCCTCATTGATCTCACATAATAAAACAATATTTGACGATCCTTTTTCTCTGCTCTCTTTTCGTGCTAACAGAAGCAACTCATTTTTCCTCATTTTATATTGTATACTATTGAATAATTGTCACACCTAAGACCAACAACAGAAGTAACAGGAATAGTAACAGGAATACTGTCAGGAATACTGTCAAAGTGTCAATATAACTGTAGTTACAGAAGGAAACTCAATGTAATGGCAGAATACTGAAAAATGTTTAGTGGAAGCATTTGTAGCATGTTGATGTTAACTCTAATAATTATGATCAAATCATATAGGGATTAATGCTTACCATTACTATATACTCTTGTAATTAACTGCCAGACAACCAGTTCAAGAGAGTTGGTGCTAGGAAGGGCATGTGGCCGTGAAGTTATCAGGCCACACTACACTGCAGACTTCAGCAGGCTACTGAGAGACGGTCATCCCACACATAGATTAGAATAGATGCAAATAAAATGTATTGCTATTGATAGAAAGGACACCCATTCCAAGGTGATACAGTATACTCGTATATATGCTCATAATGGAGTTCAAGACTCTAACACTACACTTATTGCATTTTCAGTGATTGCATTGACTGTATTTTACATATTGGTTCTTGTGCAATACTGTAGTTTGTTAACGATTGCTAAAAGAAGACTGTTGGATAAGATAGGCCAGTTAGTGCTGAGATGGTTTGGACTCAAGGAAAGAATAAATGATGAAATACTACCAGAAAGACTGCGGAGAGCAAAAGTACTTGGAGTAAGGACGAAAGGAAGACATAGAATGAGATGGATGGATGGAGTGAAAAGAGTGCTGGAAGCGCACAGTATGTCAGTAGAGCAGGGAACAGAATGCCTGAGATAGGAATGAGTGGAATAAGATTGTGCATAGGTGATGCAGGCCAAAGAGATTTTTCGCAGGTAGCATGGTAATCCTTGAAGGTTGGGTGTAGGAAAGATTGCCGCTAGATTAAGTTAGTTACCGTTGTTGCGTCTCTCAGCAGAAGGTTCCTGTGGATGACCCAAGCTGTGTGGTGGGAGGATATTGTGGGAGCTTTTATCCTCAAGGAGCTAAGAGGAGTGAATAAGGTAATTTGGCTTCTGGTGACTGAGTATTTGCTTTTACTCAGCCACTCCTTACAATGGGTATTGCATTCATTATATATGCCTTTATTATCATTATTATTATTATTATTATTATTATTATTATTATTATTATTATTATTATTTTATTATTATTATTATTATTATTATCATTGACTTCCTGACTTTGTTAACATTTAATTATAACAGTCTCTGCTCCCATTCTTAGTTTCTTATCAAGCAGCAGATTAGTTATAATTAAAAAGGATTTTGAGGGCATTATACACACATAAACATGACTTTACAAATTCTGAGGAAAATAATCTATATACGAAGAGTTTATACTATGTAGAAAGTTCTTTTTTATTTTCATTTATCTTAATCCCAAAGGATGTCTTATCGGGCAGTTGCAGCCAGCTCTCTCTCTCTCTCTCTCTCTCTCTCTCTCTCTCTCTCTCTCTCTCTCTCTCTCTCTCTCTCTCTCTCTCTCTCTCTCTATCTCTCTCTCTCTCTCTCTCTCTCTCTCTCTCTCTCTCTCTCCCATTCAAAGTAATTACAAGTTTTGGGATTGCCACACGAACTATCTAAGCCATGTAGAGTGCCCCTTTTACCCCGAATTTCAGCTCCTTAACTTGATAAAACTATTCAAGACAGGGAAATTGGAATTCTCAAAAAATAAAAAATGAACGCCAGTTTCAATAGCCAATCAAGCTTTCCATTCTCCCAATTAGCCTTTCAAAAGCCGTTCTTATGAATGGAAAAAAATATATTTCCACCAATAGCTAAAAGAACCCAAACTTTTTTTACATAGGTTCATATTTCTCTCTCTCTCTCTCTCTCTCTCTCTCTCTCTCTATATATATATATATATATATATATATATATATATATATATATATATATATATATATATATATATATATATATATAGATAGATAGATAGATAGATAGATAGATAGATAGATAGATAGATAGATAGATAGATAGATAGATAGATAGATAGATAGATAGATAGATAGATAGATAGATAGATAGATATATATATATATATATATATATATATATATATATATATATATATATATATATATATATATATATATATATATAGAGAGAGAGAGAGAGAGAGAGAGAGAGAGAGAGAGAGAGAGAGAGAGAGAGAGAGAGAGAGAGAGAGAGAGAGAGAGAGAGAGAGAGAGAGAGAAATATGAACCTATTTTAAAAAAATAAAAGTTGGGGTTCTTTTAGCAATTGGTGGAAATATATTTTTTTCCATTCATAAGAACGGCTTTTGAAAGGCTAATTGGGAGAATGGAAAGCTTGATTTGCTATTGAAACTGGCGTTCATTTTTTTTTTTTTTTTTGAGAATTCCAATTTCCCTGTCTTGAATAGATTTATCACAAGTTCTTATTAATAATGGATACTCTAATAAAGAAGTAAATGGGCAAATACAAAAATATCTCGATCACTATTTTGAAGAGGAAATGTACTCAACAACCTCTACAGAAACGGTAAATAAACAAACTATAAAGCTGTATTATCAAGGCATCATGAATAGTGACTACCAGAAAGAAGAAAAAGCAATGAAAGATATTATTAGACGAGGTTTAATAAGTACAAGTCCTGACAAAAAAAATGGAGTTCCACGAGAGAGAGAGCATATATTAAGAAACAGGTTACAGGAAACCATCGAAACATTTGATGAGGGTGACTTGGAGGGAAACACTTTGTCAGACTATCTTTCCTAATTCTTATAACCTATCTTCCTTCAAAAAGCAGATCTATCGTCATCTCAAGGCCCAATCCTGCCATATCTCTAGGTCTTCAGTACTTGAACTATTCGTTCAGTCTGTCCTTTTCCTTTGTGTATCATTGCCTCATCTCCGCTTTGTCCATGACCTTTTTCTTTTCCTTCGTGTATCATTGCCTCATCTCTGCTTTGTCTATGATCTTTTTCTTTTCCTTCGTCTTGATGTTTTCTTCGTGACTGGGCCTTTATTGATGAGGGCAGTTTTCTGCCTGTCCTGGTGTCACATTTATAAAAATGAAAAAAGCTGATGAGAATGAACTAGTCCGACAAGCAACACCTGTTAGCGTTTGTCAGTTGGAAACAGATGTTGCTAGGAACACTATGCTATCGGCCTTTACAGTTACATTTGCAAAGCCTGAATTACACCCATATTGATGACTTTCTTGCTTCTTTATGATACTTTTTATGTACATATTAAAGAATAACACTGACATCATTACCCTTTGTCTTGCGCCTTTTTTTATTAATCACTTAATAGGCTATGCACATAAAATGCCTAATTCAAAGACTGATAAGAATTCCAGTATTGTACAAATTAACGCAGCTATCCTGATACCATAACGACTTTCTTATCTAGAGAGAGAGAGAGAGAGGTGATTCAAATAATTGATGTCTGACCCTAAGCCTAAGTATAGACCGTTCTATTGTACAATGGCATTGCATATGAAATGGCAAGCATCTAACATGCGTGTGTTCTTGTATACGATTTTCTGTTCCCCGTTTTGGTGGCAGTCAACAGAAAGCAGACACATGTTTTCTTTTTTTCTTCTATTTCACATTATTAATATTTCTATGCTTATTATTATTATTATTATTATTATTATTATTATTATTATTATTATTATTATTATTATTTTTATTAATACTTTTCTTATCATTATTATTATTATTATTATTATTATTATTATTATTATTATTATTATTATTATTATTATTATTATTATTATTATTATTTATAGGGTAGATACATCCAATATTAAGGGCACCTCTTTTTTTTTTTCTCCTTAAATATCATGTACCGGGAATCCCTTAACCTGTAAAGTTGCTTATACGCACAGCAACTGGCCTTCAGGCCTGGTCGGACAGACCTGATCAAATGGAAATCCTATCACCTCTACACAATCTGACCGCATCTCAAGAGCAGTTCGTGATGGCTCTCTGCAACTAGAGTTACTTTTGTTCGGAGATGCCTCAGTGGCCTTAATTTAGTCTCCGACTTATCCTGGGTCAGTAACTGGATACGGGCATCATCAGAATTGCTTTAAAATTCTTCGGGCTCGGTCTAAGATAAATTGGGCTCCAGAACACTTTCTCTGGCCTCCCATAATATTCTTTCTTTTTTATGATTGTGACACCAGGACGGGCCAAAAAAAATCAATAAATAAATCTCATAGGGCTTGGGGAAGAAGTAAATATAAAGAGAAACAGAGATGGGGAGTAATGTGACTTGTCAGATGTAAAGGGATAATAAGACATGTGTAACTAATATCCAAGAGTATTTGGTGTTGATGTAGGCATAGAAAGAGAACCGTAACTGAAGGAAGACTTAACATCGAACTGTACTGGGCAGTCTTATTTAAGCCACAAGATCCTTCAGCTGTAGTATCGCAATGGGCGGTTGGTACCATGGGTCAATCTACTACATGGATTCTGGTGTTGTATGGCATTTATTTTTTCTACTCGTGTTTTATAACACTCAGTGTAGGTGGTAGTTAGTTTGTAAGTATCCTCCTTTAGGTTTCATCTCTCCATAGCCTTAAAATCAAGCGCGCATGTGTGTAGATGCTCTTACATAGCGATTTCTACAAGATATATATATATATATATATATATATATATATATATATATATATATATATATATATATATATATAGATAGATAGATAGATAGATAGATAGATAGATAGATAGATAGATAGATAGATATAGATATGGTAAGGAAGCCCATCAGTGAAACAACACCTAGAAAAAATAACGCTATATTTCGGGTCCTTACTGGCTTGTGCTTGAGAAGGGGTCCAGTTAGGACCCGAAATATAGTGTTATTTTTTCTAGGTGTTGTTTCACTGATGGGCTTCCTTACCATTTATAACAGCATGAGAGAGTGAGAGAGATAATTACATTTCATGAATATGAAGTATATTCTATAACATGCATATTTCTAATATACTTTCTCTTTCCTCTCCCTAATATTACTTTAATTTCTATTATTACGCCCCTGTATCTGTGGAGGCGAATCCGTATGTATAAATGGGAACTATGTATACTCATACATGTATGTTGCTTGGACTAGAGGGGAGATAAAATGGTTCACGGAATACTGCCATTGCTTAAATGCGAGCATGTGAGAATAAGACAAAACATGTTAGCATGCATCACTGAGACCTTAGCTCACTGCCAGTTGCTTGCAATGCTGTTGTTTTAGATTCTCCACCCACGGATGGGTGGAACGGGTCATGGAGGACCAATAGGGCGGTCGCCAGCCGGCACAGGCCCCAACCCCCCACAGTGGTGCCCAGCCACAACAGTAACCTCCCCAGTAAACAGCATAATCTCTCTTGCCTGGACGAGGCATGATCCGTCGACCTCGCGAATGCAAGGCCAGCACGTTACCACTGTACTAGCCAGGAGGCTGCTTGCAATCAGTTATGCAGTGACTGTTGCAGAGTAAGTACTCTGTCGTGAACCATGGAAATTAGTAGATTGGATATAAGAGCGAATATTACATTCTTGATGACCATATGCAGTCCTTTCTGTTTCTCCCGATGTTTTTCCATCATTTGTCTCAAGGCAAATATGACATTCACTGTCCCTCTTCCAGGCATGAAGCCAAACTGTTCATCCCCAATTGTCGTTACCTCTATGAGTCTCCTCTCTATGATCTTTTCCCATATCTTCATAGTATGGCTTAACAACTTTATACCTCTATTGTTTCCACACTCCTGAATGTCTCCCTTCCCTTTATAGATTGGGATGATTAAGCTTCCTCTCCACTCCTCTAGCATTTTTTCCTGACTAAAGTTCTTTTGCATTAAGTCCTACAAAATATCTATGCCCTCCTCTCCAAGACTCTCCCATACCTCCACTGGCATTCTATCAGGTCCTGCTGCCTTGCCATTTTTCATTTTCCTTACTGACCGTTCTACCCCTCTTCTAGTCACTGCTGTTGTAACTGCTTCATTTGGAAGTCCATCTTCATATACTGCTCTTGGGTTCTCTTCATTCAGTAATCCTTCAAAATAAGTTTCCCATCTTTTTTCTTATTTCATCCTCTTCTGCTAGAACTACTCCATAATTATCCTTTATTTGTCTTACTTGGGTCAAGTCCTTGGATGCAGCATCTTGGGCCTTGGCAATTCGCAATATTTTCTTCTCTCCTTCTGATAATAATAATAATAATAATAATAATAATAATAATAATAATAATAATAATAATAATGAAAATAATGATGATAATACAGCGATACTAATGCTACTAAAGTAAAACATGTGTATAAGTATAGTATAGTAGTACACTCAGGATATAACAGTTATGCTAACAAGGGAACGGAGATAAAGTTTGCGTCGAATATTAACAGTAGATACAGTTAAAAATTATAATACTAATAAAAATGCAAAAAAAAAAATATTAATATCAAAGTAGTAATAATTACGCTCGATACGTATGTATAAAATCAAACACCGTAATGACAAGTTACTTACACGATTGTTATGGTAAAAGTAACCCGTATTATCGTCATCATTACCATGTTTGTACTCCTTACAATGATAATAATTAGTTCTTAACTTATAAATCAAAGAAGGCGATATCAAATTACAGATAGAATGGTTAGTGTTAAGGGAAATTGCATTAAATCATTAAGTTTGATTAGAGTGTGAGCAGTAACTATTTGTCCAAAAGAAAACTATATAGTTTGCTTTTGAAAATTGTGAAGGAGAATGAATTTTTATAATGTTCTGGAATAGTGTTCCAGAGTGTTGGCCCTCTAATAGTAATCAATTTTTGAACATGCATCTTTGTTTGTTCTCTGAAGACAGAGCTCGCTACTCTGTCTGTGCTGGTTCCCCTTATATCACTGACTGTTTTGAAAGTAAATAGCAAGTTAGGATAGTGATGGTTCAGAATTTGGATACAAAAACTTAAATAAAATAGCCGATCTTGATTTATGCCCGCAGCCACCCAAGTTTTTCGAGAGCTGATGTGATATGGTCATATTTTCTTATTCCCCCCAGGACGACTCGAGCTGCAAATTAATAAGCTTCTGTGTTCTATTTATCTCCGTATTATTAGTAGCGCCCCATACAGTTGTGCAATAATTAATATGACTTTGGGCGAGAGATTCGACAACCATTATTCGAGTGTTAGTCTCAAAATTGTCTTTCATACGTGATAAGTACATTAGAGTTTGTTACCTTTTTGCATACTTCATCTGTATGGGAATCAAACAACATTTAGTTATCAAAGTGAATTAGTAGATTTTTGACAACTCTACTAGATGTGATGATATTGCCACAAAGATTAATTGTTGCGTTTTCTGGAATTTGTGCTATGTGGTACCTTGAACCAATATACGTGCATTGTGTTAAACTTTTGTTAATTAACAGCCCAATTTCTTGAAAATAGGTTTTAATTTTTGACAGAGTGCTTGCTTTCTGCTTTTAAGGTTAGCTCATAGAGAGAGAGAGAGAGAGAGAGAGAGAGAGAGAGAGAGAGAGAGAGAGAGAGAGAGAGAGAGAGAGAGAGAGAGAGAGAGAGAGAGAGAGAGATTATTTTTATTTTATTAATTTATTGCGCCAAGGCGTCAGACATTACATGAGTTCATACAAATAATGCTTCAAATGGATATAAAACCAAGAATTGAACATGGTTTACAGGGAGGTGTACATATTGATAAAACATTGCTGCATACTAACACACAACTCACAGAATGGCAGCACAGAGTACATTATATGCAAAAGTAAAGCTCAGAGAAACGCAGAATGCACAAACAGAATTATACAGCAACATACAGAAAATATGTGTATAATTCAATATAATTAATGGCCACCAAAGTGAGGATAACGAGCAAGAGAGAGAGAGAGAGAGCAAATTAGCTATGTATTATTTATCTATTCTCAATAATTTAAAATCTACTTGCATTATTGGTGGAGAGAGAGAGAGAGAGAGAGAGAGAGAGAGAGAGAGAGAGAGAGAGAGAGAGAGAGAGAGAGAGAGAGAGAGAGAGAGAGAGAGAGGCTATGGTCTATTCCCAATGCAGTATTCTTTTCAAAAATAACCTCATAACCAACAGCTAAAGACTTCCGATCAGCAATGAATTTAATGGCCTCAGTGTTTCCTAATTACTTCATAATGGTTTATTGCAGTGTAGTTAATTACCCGACGAGAGTTAACTGCCCTAAAGGCCATTAAATGATAAATCGATAGTCTTCTTCTTTTTCAATCAGAATAAATGAGCCATTATGGAGAAAAATAGACTGGTAGTTATTGTATAACAAACAAAATGTCATTAAAGTCAGGTTTTTTTTTATCCATAACTGATATTATATGTGTTTCTAATTGGTGATATAGTGTACATTATTTACTCGTTGAAAATGCCTCCTGTTTTTACTTATTTATTTTGTATTTATTTATTTTGCATAAAAATTACCCTATTTGTATAATTGCATGTTTCAGAGTGTACTTACATTTTATTTCATTAGTCTTCCTTTGTACAAAATTCAAATAAAGGTTCATAATTCTTTACAAACTAATTTTATAAAAATTTTCGTTATCTATTCTTGATTTCTATAATTTCATGTTCCCTTTTCATGTATGAACATCATAAATACTTATTTCTATTAAAAAAAAAAATCTTCTTTAATATACGTCCTTGACAAATATTCTTCAACTCGAAGAATATACATTTTATATCCTGCTCATCTACTCTGAGATATAAACTTTATCTGCCGGATAAGTCCAATTTCTAAAGGTTCATCCACGATGTAATGTAAAGGCTGGGAAGTCAGATTGGCGAGAGTTTCAGCTTTAACAATAGAAATTTAATAAGAGTCGCTCACCTTCTGAATTTTTAATGGTTTTGGGGACATAGCCGGCTTGTTGCTGTTGTTCTCTCCTTCCGTGTCTTCTAGCTGACAATAAAGAGAGAGAGAGAGAGAGAGCTGTGCTTGCACGAAATATGGCGAGCACAATCATGAATGAAAGGATGTTTATGATTAGAAATGATAATAAGTTATATATTTGCTATCTTTTCTTACTTTTTTGTTTTATCTGTTTGATGCCATATTGCTACTTCTGCTGGGCAAAAATGCAAAGAGCCCCAAGATTGGGTGCTCAGTGGCAGGTGTGGAACTGCAAGAGACAGAGAATGAAAGATATATGTTTGTAAATGTATTGGCAGATTTGTCTCTGAAAATGCATATAAATGTAAGGGTGGCCTTCGGGCACATAGAGAAGGAAATGTCCAGAAATATTTATGTAACTTATGTGATGCCAAAGTTTGAATATGAAGCATCATTTTGAAATCCGCCCTTGAAAAAGCATACAAATAAAGTTGGAGAAAATTCAAATACGTACTTAGCACGAAGCTGGTGACAGACACACACAATGTCCGTTAAAAGGAAAGGCTGAGGGAGTTAGACTTATCATCATTTGAAGCTAGAAGGAAGAGGGAGATATGGTGACGGTTTTTAAAGTCCTTCATGGTATTGACAGAGTGGGCATGGAGCAATATTTTGATATGGGTGGCTCTAGAACTAGAGGTCAAAGTTTGAATCTTCGTAAGAAAACTTTTTTGAAGGATGTATGGGAGTATGTTTTTAGTGTAAGAGTAGTTATTTGGAATTCGCCAAGGGAGGAAGTAGTTAATGTTAATTCAATTTATAGCTTAAAGGACAAATATGATAAGTATTACTGTTACAAAAATGGGTATGATTAGAAGACTGGGGGTTATGAGCATAGGGGTCTTGCCCGTAGGCACAATTAGGTAGATGCAATTAGTTAAATATACTTTTGTTTCCAGGTTAATCCGGTACTGATGTCATCCATATTGAATAGCAAGGTAATATCGCATATGACATTAAAATATTTTACCATAAACTTTGGAGAGGCTGATAGGATTTTGATATTACTAACAGAATATGTATTGTAAAATCTTTATAAGTTGCATCCAGAATGTTATATATGTATTAAATACCACAATATATTTCTCATAAATAATAAATATAATTTAAAATCCTGACTAACTTACGGACGAATTTTGTTCCGGAAGTCCGATCTTAAGTATTGTTCATAAGTTGTGTTTAGGTAAAAAACAAGTACTGCACCGAACATACATATGCAGTACTGGATAGTACTGTTAGAGACACTTATCCTCAACATAAAACACAAAACATACAATACTGACGAATTTTATTACAGTAATAATGTAATAATACAGTACAGTACAGTAAAACATACACTAATGCATTGGTAGATAATGGGTAGGTTTTTGTTTGTATCTGTGCATGTTCGTAACTCGGTTGTTCGTAAGAAGGGCAGCTTCTATATATTGAAATTATGCCCTGCTGGGGAGATGCAAGAATACCTCCTTCTTGTCATAACATCAACTAAATGGGGTAAAGCAAGGGCACTGGGAATAACCTCCTTCAATGTTTTTAGTGTTTGCCTTGACTCAGCCACCCCCTCATAAGGGCATTATGGTTTTTGTATATAGATAAGAGAATACTGATGCAATTGCTAGCTGCTAAAACTAGTGATATCAATTATTTGTTCTGATCCTGATTAAATGAAGAGAGTTGCTATCAGGAAGGGCATCTGGCAATAAAGCTATGGCAATACCATGAAGCTAGCAAAAGTGACATTCTTATAGAACAAAGGGTATATACCAGTGAAAAAGAAGAAGAAAAAGAAGATTAAAACGATAGTTTGATGATTGCAAGTAGAATTATGGGTTGTTATTATTTGCCATTTCAGTGCCTCTATTATTCACCATTCAAATGAAGTTTCACACAGACAGGTTGGGGCTGAGGAATTAAAGCTGGATGTCCCTCCTAGAACCCAGAAGTGAGCTCGAACCCACATTAGTCGCTTCCTGACTCGTGTGCACTACCACTGAGCTACCATAAATATATTGTGCAATGTCTCTTGTCACTCAAGACACTAGATCCATCCAAGCTAGGATGATCATCATAGATGTAGTAAAAAATTGAGGTGGCATAAAATTCAATAATGATGCCCATAGTGTAGCATAAAATGGAGGAAGTTCAGTGAAAATAAAAACATTTTTAGTATATTATTTATATCAGTTTTGCTCTCAACATCAAGTGAAGACTAAAATTACACACTATACAATCAAACTTATACCACAACTTAACAGGTTCTTTAATAATTTATCAGAATGTATGGTTTACAATTTTTTATACATTAAAATACATACAACATTTATTGAAAACTTAAATATTTTTCCATAATCTATGATTCATTCTGGAAAATATAATACTTCCTCTCTGTAAAGATATAATTATATAAAATAAATAAATATATGCCTTTATATCACAAAGTTTAAAGAGGGTTAGAAGTTATTTAACTGGACGGATCTTTACACAGCCTTTAAACATGTGTATAACAGTAAACAAAAGCAACAAAAGTTACTTTACAGAACAGTATATATCTTCAGGTTAAGCTGTTAATATACTTTACAGTACAGCTATGATGAGACATATCAGTTAAATTCTTTATGCTCATTATACATACGTAGTATAAAGTTATGCACACATATATTCAGTTCTGTCCACGCCATTCTTCTTGTCCCTAAATACCTTCTTTTGGCTTTAATATATTTGTCCTTAAATACTGTACCTTCTTACAGAATTAATTTACAGTATGTCCCTTAATATCTTCTTTAGCATTAATATATATCCCTAAATACCTTGGACATTATTTATAGACGTCCCTATATAATTTCTTACGTCATATATATACTGTATATGTCCTTAAATACCTTCTCACATTATTAGTAAATATGTCCCTAAATTCCTGCTTACGGCATTTACGGAATCAATATACAGTATATGTCCCTAAATACGTTCTTACTGGATTATTATATATGTGAAAAGAGCTGTACTGTTATTAATAATATTTCATAAAGCAAATACACCAGCCATAGTTTGTGCCTCACTGAAAATAAAAGCGCAGTTAAAGGATGGTAAATTGAGAGTAAGAGTGATAGATAAAATACAGACTTTGTTGTTGATGTTTGATATTATGTGTCACTATTAATCCCCTTTCATTTGCAAGTGGACACAAACAGGTTGGAGATGGGGAGTTAAGGCTGAATGCCTTTCCAAACTCTCCAAACTCTCTTTCTTCCTAAGTCATGCGCTCTGACCACTGCACTATAGAATGAATAATTTAAATTTCCTTTTACAGCATAACTTAACTGACTTTAATGTAAAGTATATTCAAAAAAACAAGTATCAGTGCTTCATTCGCATAAAGAGAATAGTTCAACTTAAAATCTTTTATCAAAATGACACCTAATCCTATTCACTGAAGCCAAGAGGGAGGTTACAACTGACTGAAAAAACGAGGTGGCAGAATTTCAGTATTCCTTGAATATACTACCCCTACTAGCAACCAATTTGCGAGAAAGAATAAAAATACAGAAAGCAACTGCCAGACCTTCACTCTTCTCTGCCTTTTAGATAGACCATACAATGTACAAGGACTAGGGGACCATGGTAGCTGAGTACTTAGGGCACTCAATTCAAGAAGTAACAGACCCACGATCAAGCCTATCACTGGGTGTAAGGATGGAAAGCCAGCCTAAATTCTCAAACTTCAACCAGCTATTGCGTCCTGTGCCATAATTCAAAATCAATGAGACAACACTCTGTAAAAAAAAGTGTATTCTACCTTAATATTACTAACAGAATATGTATTGTAAATTCATTATAAGTTGCATCCAGAATGTTATATAGGTATTAAATACCATAATATCTTTCTCACAAAATAATAAATATAATTTAAAATCCTGGCTTGATGACTAGAGAAGGTGACTAGGACAATTATTATTACTTCTAATCGCTGAGCAATGATAACTGCTAATAATACAATACCAGAACTGGAGTTTACAAATAAATGTCGAAAAAAATATATTGCAAGCATATCATAATGAAAGTAAACATGTCAAAGGTTATTGTTCTTATAATTGTTCATCGAGCCACTGAGGATGGCCACTGCTATATCCCCGGCTTTCCCACAGAGCTCTCAAGGAGTGAAGTTATGTTGTTGGCATATGTGGTCTTCCAATATGTTTGACTTTTAACAGGATATGTGATGCTTACAATCTAGACAGGCGACACTGACAGTCTCTTTTGATAACTTGCTTGAACATCAAGCATCCTCACTTGTATACTACTTTAATAACGAATTATGTATTAAAATATGTCTTTAAGACACTGTTATTGTTTTTGAAATAGTATTATTTTGATGATGCTAAATATTCAAGAATGCTAAAGTTCCTGATTTGTTTTATAATAATAATCTATGCATAATCTTATTGAAAATTTAATACCATTTTAAATTTCCAATGATGATAGTACGAAAATGTTTTGCTATATTATTAAACTTCATTCTAGGTCACACCAAGAGCAGTGCCAGTTTATTCTGGATAAAATAAGTAAAGAGAAAAAGGTTAAAATTATCTTTACTTACTGTTAATATCATTTACAAGAAGAGATCATTTTATTACAATTACTAGGGCTTCTTTCATTTAAGTAACTTATGCCTTTTAATGATATGTATCCTGTGTGCTCATCAGGGCATACATCTTTAGGAAAAGAATTGAGGCATCAGAACATCATTACACTCCCCATTCTCGCCTCTGCCAGTTCCTTTGTCAAGGGAAAAATCAGGAAAGAAGGAGAGGGATGTTTACAACATGCATAGAATACAACAGTAGTAATCTCTCTCTCCCACTACCAGGGATAGTGATGTATATATTTAAATATAATTAAAACAACATTCTACCAATAAACATATGATATCAATATTAGCTACCATCATGAACATATAAAAAGATGGAATGAAAAAGTCACATGTAAGCAATTATTTGGAGGAAGTTGGCTTCTCCCTCTCTTTCTGATACTCCAGCTCAATCTTCTCTGCAATCTTTTTGTAATCCACTTCCACCTGAAAGAAAAATATACTATCTTTTATGATAAAATAGAGCATATTTATGAATAATGTATACAGAGTGGCATAATAGTAGAAGAAACAAATATTACACTTCGGAAACTCAGATGGTTGTCGAATGTACACTATATACAGTACATGTATAATCTATCTACCTTGGCTGTTTTCCCCTTTAACTGGGGGTAGCCGACATCATAGAAAGAAAACAATAAGGGGATGACTTTGCTCTATGGGTAATGACGAGGGAGCTAGTGACCGTTCAGATGGCACTGCTGGAGTGCCACAGCCCATCCTCCCGGCTCTTCCACAACCTGTGTCGCTTCACAACTGCCAACTCCTCCTACTGCCCCTACCACAGGGCTACCTCTGTAAGATGCAGCCCCCTGGCAACAGCAGATGCCCATCAGAGCTGAGTCACAATCGTTCGCCACTCATTCCTATTCCTAGCACGCTCGCTTGCTTCCCTCACATCCATCCTCCTAACATTCAGGGCTCTACTTACTCCATCCATCCATCCAAACCTAGGCCACCCTCTAGATTTTCTCCCATCAACTCTCGCATTCATGACCTTTTTCAACAGTCTTTCATCATCCATCCTTTCCACATGGCCAAACCATCTCAGAACATTCATATCTACTCTGGCTGCAATTTCTCTCCTCACACCTGTTCTTGCTCTCACCATTCCTAACCCTATCCAACCGAGATACACCAATCATACTCCTCAGGCATTTCATCTCAAACACATTTAGTTTCCGTCTCTCACTTACTTTCATACCCCATAACTCTGATCCATACATCACAGTTGGCACAACCACTTTCTCATACAAAACTTTCTTAACATTCATTTCCAACCCTCTATTTTTTATTTGAGTTGATATTGTGGGGTCAACTATTACATAAATATTGCTTTAGAGAGGATTAGCTCCATGCCCTGTTTCTTGCAAATGGACCAGTTAAATGAAGAGCTTTTATGACTAACCTGTTTTTCGTACTGTTGAAACAATTTACTAGTTTCTTTCTTGTCAAAACGAGCAAGATAGTGCTGTCTGTAAGCCATAACAGTATCCACATGCGTCTTGTGTTTTATTGCAAGTTGAAGAGCGCGATCAAAGTGATAAATGCTTAAATTCAGCATTATTGCCCTGAAGTAAAGGCCGCCTTGAAGGAGAATTTGCTCGGCATCACTCACGTGGCCTCCCAGCAGCGCCATCTCAGCGGCCCTGGCTTCTCTCACAGGAATCTCCTTGATATAATTTATATACTGGACTTTATCAGCCTCATTGATGGCTGCATAAGCAACCTCTGCTGTGTTTAGCTCTTTGCTTGAGGTTGCCATTGCTGCAAGACATGCCCAGACTGTATCATCTTTGACAAATCTAGCAAGTCTAACAGCATCATCCCAGTGTCTCGAGGCCACATAGTTATGCAGGAGAGCTGGAAAAGGAGACACACTGCTTGTTACCAAACTTCCGTCTGCCCTTCTTATTGTGATCATTGTGTCCAAGAAACTGACTACAACTGCATTCTTCCCATACTCAGCCGAATCTTTTTCTGCAACTGTAAATAACAGCAAGTCACGATCAACAAAGACTACAGCTGGATAAAACCAAACAGAAAATTTTGCATCTTGTAGAGCTGCTAGCATATTGGCTCCATCATTCCAGGAAAGGGATTGTACCATTCCACCCAATTTCACTGCTCTTCCAATACTTCCTACTCTCTGTAAATTGAGCAAAAATAAGTCTCTGTTTCGATCGACAACTGCCATACGACGCTCGTTAGCAGTTCCTACTTTGTCCAAGGCGACTTCAACAATTTCAAGTTTATGTTCCCATGGTTTGCCATCATTGAGGGGTTTTCCAGTTGAAGAATCAAAGAGATGTACAAGTCTTTCATCTGCTTTGTCTCGAATTGCAAGAGTATCACTTGAAAGTGAGACAGTTCGATGGTTTAGGACATCTGTTCTCATACCTGGCCAGCGAGGAGCACACAACAGCCGACCATCATAGGAATATATATAAACACTGGCACCATCCACAAGGAGAAAATGAGTTTCATCTTGAACAATGAGACTGGCATTAGACTCTTTCAAATCAAAGATGATGGGGGTGTTCCAGTTACGCGTAGAGTACACGTAGGCTTGTGTCGATGTAACAACCACCATATGGCTATGGGCAAGTGACACTTTAATTATCCTGTCTCTAAGTTCCAGTTTTTCCCATGCCTCATTGGTGACATTACGCAATGCGATGGTTTTACGACTTGTTACGGTGGCTTCGTAATTTTTCCATTCTAAGTGATTTTCAATGATATGAGCAAATATCACCTGCCCATTACCGCATGCACCAGCAACTTGTGTGCCATCACTGGACCAAGCTAGATTAAAGATACTTCCTGTGTTTGGCTTCTCCAGCGAATGACACCATCCAGCTTTGTCACAAAGTCTAAGAGTATTAAAGGATCCCACAGCAAACAATTGACCATCAGGTGACCATGCCAAGGATGTAATTGGGTGATGATGCTGGGTTGAAGAATACAACTGACGTCCAAAACTGTCCCAAACACGATATCTAGTGTCTTCCCCACCAGAAAGAATCAGCCCAGTGTTGGGGTTCCATGTCACTTTGAGAATAACTCCTTCGTGGGCTTTCCACTAGAAAATATCATACACGATACTAGAACAAGGAATACTATGGTGTACTGTGACATATCACCAAAATACTTCCCCATGATGAATATAGTATATATTAAAGCAATACATAACATATTATGCATAATATAATATTTCATATTAAAATATATATATAGACAGTATTCATAATTAATAAATAAAACTTTACATGTATCTTAAAATAAAAAAAAAATACCTGTATAGGTTTTGAGTTTGGAGCAAGTGGCTTTATAATTAAATTTGGCCCACTAGTATAAATAACAGCATCAGAGTTTGGAGCCCAAGCTGCACCATAGGCAGGTACTGGTACTTGAGCCAGAGTTGATCTTAGCATTCCACTTCGAGACCATATCTTCACCTGACCATCTTCACCAGCTGTAAGAATAATAGCATACAGTGTATTTTGCATTTTATGTGTCACTATTAATCCCCATTAGAATGGGGGTGTACACAGACAGATAAAGGATCAAAGCCCTTCCCAATGCCATACGTTGGGCTCGAACACTGGTTTGTCACTTCATGAGTTGAGTGTTCTAACCATTGTGTTATGTCAGTCCTCATTAATGCATAGAGTAATCCATAGTAATACTAGAATGAGCAAGCAATAAGATAATTACAACACAATACGAGAAATAGTCACAAACTTGAATCTAACATCTAATAATTTTTTGTTTTCTTGTTTTAATTAATGAGTGTGCCTAATTCCAATCACTTCAGCACACCACACTCTCTTCACTATTCATTCATTACGCATGTTTTTCATGTGTCCAAACTAACTCAGTACTCTCTGATCTAAGCTTTCCGACAGCTTTCTTTCAACATCCGTTCTCTGCCTGACATTCTCATTTCTTACTCTATCTATTCTAGATACACAAATAATACTTCCCAAACACATCATCTCCATTACATTCAACTTGTTCTTTCCATTCTCTGATTCATACAATGCTGTTGGCGCAATCACAGCCTCATATACCCATCTCGTTACATTCATTCCCAATTACCTATTTCTCATTACACTTTTCAACCCACCTAGACATTTTACTCGCTTTCTTCCCTCTATGACTTACCTCTGCATCCACTTGTCCACTCCTTCATACAAGCAACCCCAGATATTTAAACCTCTCAACTTCTTCAAGCACCTCCCATTCACTCCTACATTAAATCTGCTAACATTAACACTCCTCGTGCATCTCAAGACTTTACTTTTACCAATATTAACCTGCAACCTCCTTCTTCCACACTCCCTAAAACACTCAGTCACCAAATGATTCAGTTTAGTCTCAGTATCAGCCACCAGTACAGTTTTTCTCTTCTTATTAACTTCACTCACTTTTAGCGCAACCTTCCACTCTCACTTCTTCTCTTTCTCCACTTTTCTCCCATTCTCACTCTGCTTTACACTAAACATTGATAAGATATTCCACCACCCTTCTGTCCACTACAAAACAATCAATTATTCCTCTGTCAACTAATCTACCATTATCTACTCTGACCTATATATACAGTACTTGTGCACATCCTTCTTTTTAAATATAGTATTGACAATCAACATCTTTCTCTCCAGAAATGCATATAAATGGCATAGTAAGGGCAGCAAATGCTTTCTTAGCAAATGTAAGGATATGTTCAGAAATATTTATGTAACCAATGTGAAGCCAAAGCTTGAATATGCAGCCCCTCTTTGGAATCCACACTTAAAAAAGCACATAGTTACGCTGGTAATAATTCATGACATGCCACGAAACTGGTGCCAGGAATACACAATCTCAGTTATGAGAAGAGGCTGAGAGCAATAGACTTACCATCACTCTAAGCTATAGAAGAATGGGGGGGGATATGGTGACAGTTTTTAAATTACTTCATGTTTATGACAGAGTGGATAGGGATAGATATATGGCACCAGAATTAGAGGTAATAGTTTTAAGCTTTGTAAGAAAACTACTTTGCAGGATGTAAGGAAGTGCTTTTTTAGTGTAAGAGTAGTTGATGATTGGACTTCGGTAAGCGAGGAGGTAGTTACTGCTAACTCAATCCATAGTTTTAAGGAAAAGTATGATAAGTACCACTAAGTACAAAAATGGAACCAACCAGGAGACGGGGAGCTACGAGCTTGAGGCTCTTTCCCGTAAACACAATTAGGTAAATACACATTTCTATCATTTTCTCTCCCCTCTCATTCCTACCAGGTGCTCAAAATTTCCCAATAACACCATCTACTAGCTCAATCCCTCCTCTAGCATTTATATCCTCCATCAACACCCCATTCGCATTCATTCCCTAGTCTTCCACACACTTGTTCAATTTCATCCAAAATTCTTCACTTTCTTCTTCCCTTCTTCAGTACTGGGCCATATGCTCACAAATGCCCAAACCTCAAGTCCCAGTTTCATTTTAGCCACTATTAATTGAGATGATACTTTGTTACTGGTAGCAAAACCATCTTCGTGGAGACTTTAAAAAAAATAAAGCTTAGTTCCTATATTTGCCTCTTACTTTTTATATAAAAGGTTTTGAAAGTATTTTTACTATTAATGACATAAATATTGTGTTAACAATAACAAAACCAGTTTCATCACAAATCCAATATTATGAAGCTCTGTTTCTAAGGGAAGCTCATTTTGTATTTAAAAGTTTTGGATTTTTTATAGATACAGTAATTAAAATACGGTACCGGTAACAAGACCTCCTCCATCATGGCTCCAACGTCCAGCTAAGACTGCACCACGATGGGCATCAACTGATTTTTCAATACGGCCATTTCTTCCAATGATATAGAACTTTCCTGAAAATAACATAACTTTAACAGGCTTTGTTATTGTACTTCACAATGCAGACAGTTATCCTCAAAACACTTAAGCCAAATAATGTAATACTTTTAGTATTAGCATCTATTACATACTATAGTACAACAACCATATGCCTTACTTTTGATATGAAGAACTGGGAATTCAAAAATATTTCTGCCACACAAACCAAAATTAATTGAATACTTTTACAACATAATACAACCAAATTAAATGTACAGCTCACCATCATCAGCAGTTAACAAGAACACTTCAGATCCTACTTTAGTTTTTTGCACAGCACTTTTGGGCAGCCAATGCATATCTAATGGATAGACTTCTGCAGGTAACTCACTGACTTTTGTGGTTTCACTTGTCAGCAAATTCCACTGTAGTATTTGATGATCATCTCTGGAGAGGACAATAATATACATATATCATAAAATTTCAAAGAAAATTTACAGCAAGGATAATATATAATACCCTATACCAGGGGTCGGCAACCTTTGCTAACTATGTGCCGACTTAGGGTTTTAAATCATTCAGTGTGCCAACAGCATACGTATATCTATGTGTGTCAAGGTCAATATACCTGTTATACAATATATTTTACATAGTAATATATACAATAATATGTAAACCACTTAAAAGAAATAAACTGTTTTTTTTAAGTTTTTATTATTAATAGGAGCCTTGCCCTTGGATGATCTTGGCCAGTTGCTCAATATCGGCAACGTACTTTGTTACTTTGAGTTTTACACAATTTTCTAAATGTTCAGGTGTTAGGCAACTTCGTTGTGGACTTAAAACTGCTTTCATGTGAGAGAAAATTTGCTCACAGGAATAAGTTGAAGCAAAACCCGAAAGAAGAGCAAAAGCAATTTTCTTCACAGATGAAAGATCTCGGGAGGGATGTCCAACAGTTGAGAATAGCAGCAGACTTTTCTAAATGTTCGTCTTCCAGAGACTTTCTTAGTTCAACAAATTTTGATGTCCTTAATTCTGAAGACCTAAATTCAACCTGTTGCATTTCAAAATCATCCATATCCATCCAATTAAAAAGTTCCAATTGGGTAGTTGTCAAATCAAGTATGTCAGGTTTAATGAGGTATGAAAATAAGGATCCATGAATGTGGCAGTCTTGACCTCGTTTATCAAATTCTGATTTGAGTGCTTCAATGTACTCCTGAAGTTCATCTATATTCATTTCAAATTGATTTGAATGATTCTTCACATTTGGGAAGTACTTGAATGCTTTGATGTTGATGTCATGGGTAAAAATGTCGAGTTTCATTGTAAATGCTATCAAATAGCTGAAAAGATCAAGTTCTGTTTGACCCTGTCCTTGTAATTTCAAATTCAGCTCATTTAGATGTGTGTTTATGTCAGTCAGAATCATCAACTTTAACAACCAGTTTTTATCACTCAATTCAGGAATATGTTTCTGTTTTTCATCAAGAAACACCTTAACAGCTTCAAGACAATAGACAAATCTAGTTAAAACTTTACCTCGACTAAGCCAGCGAACATTGTTATATAACAGATCTCCATATTCACACTCAATTTCTTGTAGAAGAGACTTGAATTGCCTGTGAACCAGTGAAGAATGAGAAACAAGAAAATTGACTATCTTAACAACAGTTGTCATCACAGAGACCAAATTCAGAGGTGAGGCCTTTGCACATAAGCTCTCCTGATGTATAGTACAATGAAAATTTAACAGTTTGCATCCAACATGATTTTCAAGAAGTTTTACAAATACTTTCTTCTTGCCAACCATTGCAGCAGCACCATTGGTTGTCACACAGAATAATTTGTTCAAGTCGATGTCATGTTTAGTAAAACAACTAATAACTGCAGTCAAAATGTCATCTGCTTTGGTTGTATCATGAAGGGATAACAAGCAACATAACTCTTCATAAATGTGATTATTTTCGTGAAATCTTGCAACTACAGTTAGGCGTGACAAATCATTTAAATCGGGTCTTTCGTCAAGAGCGACACTAAATACTTGGGATTGTTTTAATCCAATTGTTTGTTTAATTGTTACTTTTTCAGCCAAGTCAGTTATGTGCCTCTCAATTGATCTTGCAGAAACTGGTATTTCTCTAATTCGAGAGAGTATAATCTCCTTATTTGGTAAATCACCAAACAAAATTTCAACACTGCGCATAAAAGCTTCTTTGATGTATTCTGCGTCTGTAAAAGGTTTACCTTTCAAAGCCACACATTGAGCTAATCTGTAACTACATTGAGTAGCTTTATTCTTCGTTCCAACTGCTTGTCTAAAAATACCAGTTTGTTTTTTGAAACCAGAAATAGCCTTTTTGATGGCTTCACTTTTCTCTCCTGAGGTTTTAAACTTAGATTGGTGTTTAGTTTGAAAGTGTCTTTGTACATTAAATGTGTGACACACAACACTTTCACAACAGAAAGTACAAACAGCACGATCTTTTTGTTCTATAAATGCATATTCTTTTGTCCAATTTTCTTGAAATGGGCGATGATCAAGTTTTCTTTTCTTTTCAGCCATATTTAACACAAACTGTATTCTGAAAATATATATAAATCAACAAACATAAATACTGATATTTATATATAAAATATTATTTAAAAAACGAAAAAACTTTACATAGATGTAAAAATTGTTTTGAATTGTGTTTATGAATTGTTCAAGAGTGCACACATTCGGATCACCTCAGTCTTCCTTTCTATGAAGGAACACAGCCATTGAGCAGCAGTGCAAATATACGTGAGTAGCAGGATATTTATTTAACATAAAGTAAGGCAAGTACAGACCGATTATACATAAGTTTTAATTATATCTAAAGAAAAAGGTGGTTAGTCAGTTCAGAACTGTGGAAGGAAGTTCAAGGTGTTAATTAAGAAAAAAGACAGAGGTAACTATATGCAAAAAATTATGTATTAGCTTATTTTTCACACATACCACCTGATAGGTGGTACGAGTGATGAACGATCTTTAACTGTGTTATGGAATTTGGGTTAAGTTTTGAGTCGCCATACTCCCGAATATATTTTTTAAACAATATATACTTACCTCAATTGCTATAAAGTAGAAAGAATTGAAGGAAATGACACGTTGTGACCCAACGAGCACTGTTAAATTTTAAGAACTGACGCATGATGCAGCAGTGCCATTGAAAATTGCTTGACGTGCCAAGTGTGGCACGCGTGCCATAGGTTGCCGACCCCTGCCCTATACAGTTCCGATTTGTTCATAATTAAAAATCCGAGAATGCATATAACAGCAACAAAAAAAACAATATTCCACTGAAGTATTTAATTGATCATCAAATCTGAATAGGCAAGTAATGTATCAAAATCATAAAAGTACTCAAAAATTATATAGGAGGGGGGACAGTTGCTACATTCCAAAATTCATACTGAAGTTCAATTGTAGAAAGTTCAGGCAACAATGGGACCATGTAGCGCACTGTGAAGCGCTTGACTCAGTAAGTGACATATCCGCGTGTGACTCCACCACCTTACTTCCTTAGCTCCAACCTGTCTGTGTTCATCACCATTTGACTGAGGATTCATGGTGACAAAACGGCAAACAGTAACATATATTGTAACATTATCTAAAATTAGAATACCAATGTAAATCAAAATACCCCATTGCAACAGTGGATTTTCCTTAAATATACAAACTGTACAATCACTCTTTGTATAAAGCTCTCCTACTTATGAACAACCGACATGAACATTCGCACATACGAAATAAAACCTGCCCATTATCTACCCTTGTATTAATGCATGTATTGCTGTCCTGTACTGCATTATTACAGTATTATTACTGTATTAAAATTCATTAATACTGAATACTTTATGTTTTCTATATTAGCTAAGTGTCTTTAGCCTAAGTACTTAACTATACTGCATAAGTATGTACTGTATAGTACTTTTTTTTACCTAAACACAATTTTCGAACAATTCTACTTATGAGCAGACTTCTGGAACTTAACTCATTTGTAAGCTGGGGAGTGTCTGTATTTTGAATTTATATATTGATTTTTTTCTTTTTTTTTATGAGTGTGACATCGGGACAGGCAAAAACTGCCCTCATCAATAAAGGCCCGGGCAAATGAAAACACCAAGACAAAGGAAATGAAAAAGGTTAAGGACAAGGCAGAGATGAGGTAATGTCACACAAAGGAAAACAACAGACAGAAAAAACAGTCAAAGTACAGAGGACCCATAGATATGGAGGACTAGGCCCTGAGATGAAGATATATCTGCTTTTTGAAGGATGATACGTCATAAGAATTAGGAAAGATAGAAGGAGGAAGAATTATAGCCAATAGGCTTATTAATAAAATGTGCTTTGAGAGAGGAAAAATGTATTTCTGTGTGTCTTCATGCAACCTATCAAGAGTATCGCACCATGGGTTGCTCTACTGCACTTGGAATTGAGTCTCTCTCAAATGAAGGGCAAAGGAATAGTTCAAGCTGCACATTCACAATAATGTCCATTTAACAGAATCAACAGGCAATGGAGGTTGATACTCTAGCTCACGGAGACCAGAAAAATGTTACCCGCCCCTTACACGTCGCCATGATAACTACTATATCTCATTGCACTTTGTGAAACCAATAGTTCCAAGATGTATTAAAAGTATTACAAACACAAAGCAAAGGATGGGTGTACCTTTCCTAATGTAGAGCAACTCAATGATAACATATGGATATAGCAGTGCGAAAGAAAATGAGCGATCATCCTCAATATGAAAAAGATGAGGGAGCGGCTATATAGTTTTTCTGAAGTCTTTGTGTTTTATGATGTTGACCCAAGGTGCAATGCAACCCCAAGAGAGAGACTCTCCAGACGATGCATGGAGACACACTAAACAAAAATAAGATAGTAATTAAAGCTAGATATACCTATATTTTTCACTTTTCATAATACTGTACAGATTTCGGTATTACCAAGAGCTTAGACTATTATACTGCTTTGAAATCACATAAATATTTGAAACTATAATTACAACTTTAGACTATAAGTAGTAAAATTGTAATGCAACCTTTATATAGTACTGAATCATTACTATTAGATATATTCATAATTCTACAATAAACAAGAACATTTTTGCTACGGAAAATTTTGTTTATTTGATTTAGTATTTGCTTTACATACCCACATGAGTAGACTTCATCTGGAGACATCCATCCAACACATGACACCAGGTCGGTGTGTTTAGACTTAGGTAGAAGGGAAGTTTTAAACCTCATTGTAATTGAACTGCAAAGAGAGGTAACGACATCAGCAAAAGTAATATGGGTCAGATGTAATTTAATGAAGCCTTTTAGTTTTAATTAAAAAATCGGCACTAAAGGCATAGATGTTCATTGACTGAAAAAAGGGTTAAGAGTCGTTTTATGCACCCTTCCATAACTCTTATCTATGCCTCTTCATATAGTAAGTCTTTGAATCTAAAATCAAGTCATCCACTCCTGGAAAACTTATACTTTGGTAGAAATCAGGTGCTATTTAGAGATTAGAATGTTGAAGAAATGCATCATATACTAGTCAGTATTATAAGTGATCTCATAGATTAGTATGTACCATTAATTATATGCACCAAAGGTAAATATAAACAAAAGAGGATGACTAAGGAAGTAAGTAACTAAATAAGTGCCAAACAAAAAGCATAGAAGCATCTTAAGACTAGGAAAACCCCAAAAAGAGTTCATGATTATCACAAGATAAGAAATGCAACGACAGACATAATTAGACAAGCTATAAAGGAATTTATAAAGAAACTGCGAGGATATAAACGTTAATCAAAAACATTTCTGTTGCTATATGAGAAGCAAAACTGTCATAAAGGATACAGTTTTAAGAGTCAGGTACAGAAATGGAAATGTGACTAGAAATGATTTAGACAGCTAACGAGATTAACAGAGCATTCCAAGGAGTTTTTATTCAAGAAAATACTTGGGACATGCCGGAGTGTGTAGCTAGATATAACGGACCTGTGACTGAAAGTGTACAAGTTGATGAAAATACTTGTCATGGATCTGCTTTAGGACATAAACGATAATAAATCTGGAGGTTCAGATAGTATTCACCCTAGAATGTTAAAGAAATATAATGAATTAGCCTTACCCGTCTCAAACATTATTAAGCAGTCGCTTGACACTGGATTAGTACCTGATCTCTGGTTACTGGCTTGTGTGTGCCCTATATTCAAGAGAGGAGATAAGCTCAACCAACTCAACTATAGACCAGTCCCATTAACGTGTGTATAATGCAAGATACGTGAAATTATAATTCGCACAGTCCTGGTACAACATCTGGAGAAAAACAACCTTATAAATGATAGTCAACATGGACTTAGAATAGGAAGAAGCACTCTTACTAATTTGCTGACATACTTGGAATACTTCACTTCAGCTACAGATAAACAAATCCCAGTGGCTGTAAATTATTTAGACTAGGAAAGCATTTGATACGGTACCTCATGGTAGGTTATTGAAAAAACTGTTAGTTTATGGAGTCAGAGGTAACATCTTACAGTGGACTGGATTCTTTTTATTAGGACGAAAACAATTTGTTGAAATAAGAGGCACTAATTCAGATAGATTAGGAGTAACCTCAGGGGTGCCACAAGGATCAGTTTTGGGACCAGTCTTATTTCTAATATATATAAATGACCTAGTAAGTGAAATGGAGTGCCTAGCCCTTCTCTTTGCAGATGATGTAAAGAGTTATAAAAGTATTTCTTCAGAAGATGACATTAAATCTATGCAGAGACATTAAAAGATTTGAAAAGTGGAGCAAGATGTGGCTGTTAGACTTCAGCATTGACAAATGCATAACTTTTCATGAGGTGCACAAAAATCCAAATTTTGAGTATGAGATGAATGGCCAAAAACTTGATACGCATGAGGTTGTGACAGATTTAAGTGTCTACATGTCTAGTGACTTAAAACCAGCTCATAATGTGAATAAAGCAGCAGCCAAAGGATATCAAATGGTTGGCCTTATAAGGAGGAACATTCCCAATATAGATTTGGATGCATGTAGATAGCTATACTGTTCTTTAGTCAGATCAAATCTAGAATACGCTTTTCAGAGTAGGTACCCTTACTACAAGGACATTACTGAACTTGAAAAAGTACAAAGGCAAATGACTAAGCTGGCTCCAGAGTTGGAATATCTAGAATATGGGACTAGATGTGAGAGAATAGGTCTCACGACTCTTGAAAAAAAGAAGGCAGAGAGGTGATTTAATCGAAGTTTACAAGGTTCTTCATTGAAGGACTCTAGCCAGGGCAAATTCTTTCAGTGTGAGGGTTATCAGTGAGTGGAATTCGTTGCCTGAAGATGTGGTCTGCCCTCCAACTATCAGAAATTCAAAACAAGACACGATAGATACCTGGAGCAGAGATTGCAAACCGTCGAGTTAATTATAAATTAAGACTTTGTAATATATATTACAACGTCATATAATAAATTAAAATTAAGTGTATTGAAAATGGACAGAAAACGATTATAAAATGTTAAAATGAATGTGATATTACTTTAATTATATTTAAGAGTATTAAAATAGACGGAAAAGAATTAGTAAATGTTATTTATATATGGAAAAGGAATAGAAAATGTGTTTTATGGAAAGAAAAGAAAGTGTTTGTGAATAAAATTTGAGTGAACTTATTATATCAATTTATTGTCAAGACATAAGAAATAGTCAAGAGATGGGAGACCTTCAAGAGAAGTCTCTTTATAATTTTCCATAAGGTCATTAGTGCGATTTTTTCAAAAATAACAGTTTTCTAGGAGTGGGTGACGTGTTTTAGATTTATAATCAAATACTTACTATTTATTGAGATATTAATACGAGTTATGGAACGTAACACAAAACGAATCTTAAAAAAAAGGGTTATGCTATGATGTCTGTTTATAAATGCAGTAACTTGGTAAATATTTACAACACCATATTTCTGTTTCATAAGTAATAGATTCATCCCAGACACCTCTTACCTAATCTACCTAACCTAACTTTAAAAGGTAACTATAGGTCAAACTTCACAAATACCAATTACATTAATGTAATCTATCCCTATTACCAAAGATTCCATGCAAGTGAGAGAGACACATTAATACCAGAATACCGATAACACAACTATTTTTTTTAAACAATAATATATGAAGAATCATATAACTATAACATAATAAATACTATTCTTGTGAACGTATAAATTCTAAGCTCAATAACTCACTCAAGTATTTGTTTACATCAGCGAAAGAGGAGAGACTTGTCCGATTCCCCTGTTTTAGGCTTTTACCTCATTGATATTTCATACCAATAGTCTCTCTCTCTCTCTCTCTCTCTCTCTCTCTCTCTCTCCGGATATGGATAGCTGAGATAGGACTCTCTCTCTCTCTCTCTCTCTCTCTCTCTCTCTCTCTCTCTCTCTCTCTCTCTCTCTCTCTCTCTCTCTATATATATATATATATATATATATATATATATATATATATATATATATATATATATATATATATATATATATATATATATATATATATATATATATATATATATATATATATATATATATTCCCCCTGAGGGAGGGGGGTAAGAATACATCCTTCGTGTTCCCCTGCGTGTAGTAAAAGTCGACTAAATGGGAATGCTGAGGAGGTATTTCTTGCCCACAGACACAGATTCGGACGCTGTTGAATTTGACATTCCATAGTAAAAACGATACCGCTCAGAAGAGACATGTGAGACCTGAACTTGGAGACTTAACAATATCTTAAATTATTAAATTCATACGTACTTACGTGTTTTACCATGGTATGTGTATATTGTATGAATGTATTTTGTTCTTTATAGTGATGGTAATAAGAATGATAAATGTTTACTTTAAAATCCCCACGGCTAATAATTTCATTTATTAGCTTTTGATCTAATAGTTTTCTGTACAACTAATGCAACCAAACACCATATATAGAGTACTATGATGTGATAATGGGTAAATTTTTAAAAGACGGGATTATAAGTGTCGTAAAAACACATTTTGGGTGCGTCCTAACCTCACCTAGGGGAACTCGTCCTCCCTAGCCAGGGGCTCCATTTATATGAAAAAGCCATATTCCATTATCCCCATAGCCAATATAATACCTAATGTTGTACTGTTTTTCTGTAATAAAACATTGTAATGCGAGTTCATTGTTTACTTAACTGTTGGTTTGATAAATACCCATATTACAGCCTAGAGTTGTACAAAACTCCTAATAAAAAAACCTTGAGACCTACTTAAATATCATCAGAATGTAGTCGGGGATGAGAAGGGTGTAATAGTAGAAGAATCCTAAATTTATCATCATGTATCTTGCAAAAATACTGTGTGGCATTTATTGCCCTTGGTGTATAGTTAGTGTTGGAATTGACTTTTTGCTTGGCTGCATTTGGCCATTTTACATTTTTGCCTTATAAGCCTCATATCTCTTTGAAACTCACCATGGTATTTCCTTCAGTATGGGTCGGTTACTGTCCAACTTACTGCTGCTAGAATAATCCTTTATATATCACAGTAAGTCCCCTTTCGAATTGGGTTGGACACAGTCATGTCGGAGCTTGGGGTTAAGGCTAGATGCTTTTCCTATTGCTCCGCAGTGAGATTTAGCCCACTTTAGTTGTCTTTCATCACTGGCACTCTACCACTAAGCTACAGAAGCCCCTCTCCAAGTTATTGCTGTTGGAAGTGCAGAAGTTGCTATCTTTTAATATAATTGATTCACACAACTTCAGAACTACAAAGCTTAGCCTTAATTTCTAATTAGCTGTCCTTTACTGGATTTATATAAATTACAGTAGTAAAAATTCGTACTTAAATATACAGTAATGAATAAGTGCATTATTTTATGTCCCAGTCAGTCCTTATTGAAATGAGGGTGGACACACATTTTGTAGCTATAAGAGTATTAAACTGAATGCTCTTCGTAACATCTTGCAGTGGGTAGTAACTTCCCTACTCGTGCACTCCGTCAGTGAACCACTGCAGCCTCTGATTAAATAGAATGTAAAATGTAAATATTTGTTCTTCCGTCGAGCTAGATTGATGAGTAATAAAATGCTTTATTTAAACAAGTTTGTAGGAGGATGTAGTAGGTGAGTAGACACTAAATTGGTAGTTTTCTTTTAGAGTAGAATTCTCATGCAAATATCTCTAAAATAATATGTATTGCATGATCCATCTTTTGTTTAATTCAGCAAAATATATTATTATTTACTTTAATTCCCGTGTAATTCTGTTTTATGTGATATTGATATGACATCACAACTTGTGCAATATAAGCTACCATTGCTGATATGTATTTTTAACTCATACATTATGAAGTATGTGCAGTGGTAGCGTATTTGAGTCGTGAAGTGAATAACATGGGATCGATTCCTCCACAGGGTGTCCAGACTTAATACTCCGACTCCAACATTCTGTATCAACCCCATTAATGGGGATTAATAATAATGCATAATATGGCAAAAAAAGGATGGAGTGTGTGCATACATTGTGACACATGAAACAGTGCACAGTATGGAGTATGTTCACACTGATTATATTGTGTGATAGATAGCTATTTTAATTATGTATTTCCAATTTACAGATACTGTCTCGGGCAAAACCGGCATTTGGAGCCAATGCAGCAGCACAGGTGGCTGCCAGTAGTAGCAAGAAAGTGTTACCAAAACTTGAAGATTTCTTAACTAAAAGAGATTTCACAGGGGCAATTACACTTCTTGAGGTAACTTCTCTATTATCTTATTTAACTATTATAAATGGATTTTTAACTCTTAGAAATTGATATGTTACTATTGTAATTTTGTTTAAAAATTATAACATTTTAGTGGACTATCATAAATTAATATAAATTTCATGTATTAGTGCTACTGTATTTGGAAAGCTAGCAGGAAAAGTTCATGTCATTAGTGATACATGGAAATCTAGCAGGAAGTTTATCATGATAAAAGAGTGTGATATTGGATCTACTCTGCCCAGAATTCTCAATTACTATTGTTAATATAATTAGATACTGAGATGAGGCAACTAAAATTATATAGTACATTTATACTCAGAATAAGTTCAGTTGTCTTGGTATTCTATCATCCAAGCATAACTTGAAGTTATACATATTTATACCTATTTTCAGGGATTTATTCAATTTTTTGAGTAAAAAATGTTATTGTACAAATGTCTCTGTCAATATGGTTGTGAATACTATACAGATATATTACAGCATGTCGAGAGAGCCGGCATTTTTTTATGTCTTTTAATGTGTTATGAATGCCATTTCCTTCTTTTCGTCCTAGACGAATTCATATCTCTGAGATTCTTAATAATGCAGAATAGTTCAGTAATACTCTTTTGATTTATCAATATATTACACTTATGTTGCAATTCTGCATTTTGGAGAGGATTTATAAACTGAAGCTATACACTCAAACTGAAGACTGTTGCCTCTGAGAGATAGGAAGCAAAGCCAATTTCATCCATAGAGAAAGAAACACATAGTAGAGTAGATGTGCTTGTTTAATAATTGCACAATATCATGCATTTGCTTTCCACGGAAAGCATTTTCAAAATACTGCATAGTCACCTGTTGTAAACTTCTCTTCTTACTGAGGAGAACTTTGCAACAGACGGCTACATCAGTGTCTTGTATATGTTTTTAACAGAAAGTAAAAGCTTGATACAGTATTGTGCAATTAGTCAGTAAACTTATTTACTCTACTGTGTATTTCTTTTCCTACTATTCTATGTTGTAATAACTCATAATATTCTAGTTTGAAAGAAGCAGTGGGAATGCCAGTGACATCACAGATATGTGGATTGGATATTGTGCTTTTCACCTTGGAGATTATAAGCGTGCATTGGTCGAGTATGAAAATCTAACTAAGAAGCATAAGAACCCAAATCCTGATAACTGGATCAGCTTAGCATGTTGCTATTTTTATCTGGGCATGTACCCTGAAGCAGAAGAGGTTAGTTGTAGTAGTTATAATTTTGCCCTCATTAATCTATATACATATTATTTGAGAACGACAGTAGCACAGTGGTTAGAGCTTTCGATTCGAGAAGTCCAATTTCTCACCCACAATGGATCCTTAGAAAGGGCATCCAGCCTTAAATTCACAGCTCCAACCTGTTTGTGTCCGCTTCCATTCAATTGGGATAAATAGTGACACCTAAAACAGTAATCATTTGAAGTAAAAACTCTGTGCATATTTTTATATTATATATGATGCTGCATCCTGCTGAAATTGGCATGGTAGCCACAACTTCATCAAACATTAAGAAAGGTTGCAAGGTTTCACCACATTTTGCCCGCCTTAGCCTCTTTCAATTGCTTTTTAGTCAGCCTCAGGCTTACCTTTGCTGCCTCATATTGAGTGGGCCTATTTCACAATTATTACTTCATATTACCATTGTTATTGATTTCACCATGTTACGGCTTGCATGTTGATGGATGACAAAAATTAATACGTAAGCTGAAATGTAGCAGTCCCTCTCTCTAAATGGTGTATTATTAAGTATTGCAGCAAAATAAAGAAGTAAGGACTACATGTAATAGGATGACGAAAAGGAATATGTAAGCACAGAGCTGGCAGTCTCTATCTCTCCAGATTTTGTTGTGAAGAAATATGACAGCTTTGATTATGCATTGATGAGAATAGAATTTATCTTGGTTAGTTAGTGTTAGAAAAAAAGGAGTTAAGTGTTTTGGAAAGTTATGAGGAAAGTATCAGGCATAAGCATGTGAGTACAGGAATATTCTATTGGAAAATATATTTAGATAAATAAGTACAAACTGTTAGCATACAGCACTAAATAGTAAGGAAGCCCATCAGTGAAACAAAACTTATAAAACAGTGCTATATTTCGGATCCTAACTGGATCCCTTCTCAAGTTTTGCTTGAGACGGGATCCAGTTAGGATCCGAAATATAGCATTGTTTTATAAGTTTTGTTTCACCGATGGGCTTCCTTACTATATTTAGATAAGTTACCTGTTTAAAAACATGAAAAGAATAATAACAGGGGACTGATGAAGTTAGGGCTAGTGTAGTAGGTATTCAAGCTAGACGTAAGGTGAGAAGATTGAAGATGGAATGAGTGAGATCCTACTCAAGAGACGACCAAGTCTGTGAGACTTCATTCTAATATAGCCCTGCCTTAGCTCTTCGCCAGTTTACATCAAGAGAGCAAACAAAGAAGGATTTGCCGGACCTATTCCCTTATTCCTTTAATTTGGGTCATATGATATGGAATATGAGTATAGGACCACACTAGTACAGCTGTTATAGTCCTCCATTCGGGAAGTGACAGACCCGTGTTTGATCCCACACAAGGGCATTAGGAATGCAACCATCCTTAATTCCACAGCTCCAACCTGTCTGTGCCACACATTTAAATGGAGATTACTAGTGAATCATTAAACTCTGCAAACAGTTACTCTATTCATCCTCACTTCCCAGTTAGTACCATATTCTTTTTTACAATTGTTTTGTCTGTAATGCTAGTTAAAGAGTATAGCTAATCCTAGGATGCCTAATTTATTATATGAAGAAATGAGCCTAAACTCCAGTTCCATTCTCAAGGAGATTAAAGAATGTAGTTTTTAGTTTGAACATATATATCTACTGTATTCTATATATGCAATACTAGCTCTTATTGAGACCTGGTCCAGTTACTAGTATTAGACTAATTTTTTTTTTTTGCTGCCATTGTAATGAAAATTAGGTATATCATAATTTGACAACAAAAAATATATAATTTTTTGCCTTTGTAAAGAAAATGTCTTTTGTGATATTAAAATACTAAGAGGAAATACCTCCTCCTTTTTCCCTTGTGTATCATAAAACTCAGGTAATTTGTGTGAATTGAGAGGACTGGGAATATTTTGCATTGTATTTTCCTCTCACTAAGAGTCAAGTTTTTGCTTTGACTCAACACCCCCATTATAAGAGTAAGTATAGCTTTTCTATGAAAATAGATAGATGAAATATTAGGTATGTAACTAACACTGAATGTGACTGCTACAGGCAGCTGAAAAGGCCCCAAAATCTCCTCTTCGCACTCGACTGTTTTTCCACTTAGCCCATAAATTCAATGATGAGAAGAGGCTGATGATGCATCATCAACAGTTGGAGGATGTGATTGAAGATCAACTCAGCCTAGCCTCCATACATTACCTCAGGTCGCATTATCAAGAAGCTATAGATATTTACAAGAGAATACTTTTAGATAGCAGGTACTGTATCCTTGCTAGAGCTTTTACAGCAGCAGAAGTTCATATGCTAGAAAAATCCCACTGGGGTAGCGCAATGATTAAAGTGCCTAACTTGTGTTCAAGCCCACTGCAGTTCATTAGGATGGTTATCTACCCTTAATTCCCCATCTCTCCAACCTGTTAGTGTTAACCCCCATTCGAATGGGAATTATTAGTGACACATTAAATGGCAAACGACAGTTATTTAGTTGTTTCAAGTGACATATTTCAAAGGTAAAAATTCTTCTCCCTTATCACCAGTTTTATAACTTTATAAATATTTTTACGTCTGTGAAAGAAGGCAATTAATAAAGCTAAATATTTTGCATTATGCATTCTTCTTCATTTTGAATAATTATGTAACAGTGTATTATGGTAATGTTTTAAAAAGTGTTTTGAGATGGCATATGAATTTTGTACATGATCTTCAGAAAACGTATTTGTTAACAGACTCAAGAAACAAGTCATCCAAATAAATAAATACACTCATTGATAATTAAAAGTAGTCATATAAAGTCATTGGTATGAATAGTTGCAACAATCCTTTTAACAGCAAGTACAGTCTCCTCGAAAAAACGTGAGGATAGGTTATCAAAAGGCTCGCGTAATTCAAATAGTCTATTTCCATAAGAAATAATGTTAATATACCTAGATACGTTCCATAAGCGTGTATAAACACACGATAACAAACAAAAAAGCTAAGTAAAACACATTTTACAAGTACATAGCCTAGCTAAAATACGTATTTAGGTAAGCTAAAAATAAACTAGTACAGCATTAAATATATTCAGATAAAAAAAAAATAAAGGCATTAACTCACTCTATGTACGGTGGACACCAGGTGTGTGGTGGCGATGATCACAGTGCTAAGCCATAACGACTTTCTGACTGGGATTTTCACCCTTATTGGAGTGACTTTTTCACTGAAGTCCTTGTTATACGTGTACAACAATGATTTATGACTCTCTATTTATTTATTTATTATTGATTTATTTATTTATCACTCTATACACAGTGGACACCAGGTGCGTGGTGGCGGTGATCACAGTGCTAATCCATAACGACTTTCTGACTGGGATTTTCACCCTTACTGGAGTGTCTTTTTCACATAAGTTCTTGTTGTACTAGTGTAAAAAGGATTTATGATTCTCTCTCTCTCTCTCTATTTATTTATTCAATTTATTTATTATTTATTCGTTTATTTATATATATGCAGTATATATATATATATATATATATATATATATATATATATATATATATATATATATATATATATATATATATATATATATATACAGTATATATATATATATATATATATATATATATATATATATATATATATATATATATATATATATATATATATATATATATATATATATATATATATATATATATATATACACATACAGTGATCCTTCGCTGTATCACGTTTCTTGCCTCGCGAATTCACTGTACCGCAATTTTTTTTTTTTTTTTTTTTTTTTTTTTTTTTTTTTTTACAAACATATTAAAATAATAAAAATTTTCAGTATTTTAATTTCTTTATTGAACAAATAATTTCATTATTGATAAAAAAAAATTATTTCCCAGCCTACGAATAATAAAACAGTAAAAAATAGTAAAAAACATAAATTTAGATATATAACTCACAGTATTGCTTCGTGTGAAATACTGTCCGATAGCGTACAATGTATTGGGGTCGCACCTACGTGAGCTAGCATATATATTAAAATTTCCAGTAGTTTCATGATTTTATTGATAACAAAAATGTATTTCTTAGCCTAAGAATAATAAAACAGTAAAAAATAGTAAAAAACATAAATACTAACAGTATTGCACCATGTAAAATACGATACCGGTATCAGCGTTTCGGAAAACGAAAAGGGTTGAACCTACGTGAGATGGTACATATTGAAATTTTCATTATTTTATTGATAAAACAAGTTTTTCCTAGCCTAAGAGTAATAAAACAGTAAAAAATAGTAAAAAACATAAATTTAGATATATAACTCACAGTATTGCATCATGTGAAATACTGTTCGATAGCGTACAATGTATTGGGGTCGCAGCTACGTGAGCTAGCATATATACTTATATTTCCAGTAGTTTCATGAGTTTATTGATAAAAAAAACGTATTTCTTAGCCTAAGAATAATAAAACAGTAAAAAATAGTATAAAACATAAATACTAACAGTATTGCAACATGTAACATACGATACTGGTATCAGCGTTTCGGACAAAGGCTTCCACCATCTTCCATTGTTTCGCCTCACTCGTGCGCGCCGTTCACGTTGTGCTTATTAATACGATTTGCTTGTGATTTTTTTACTCGCATATTTTAACCTATGCAATGCCTCCCAAGCATCCTTCATCTTCTAAGGCTTCTTGTAGTGAGCCTAAGCGGCAAAGGAAAATGTTATTCATAACAGATAAGGTAAGTTTACCTATCACGTGCATATAAATTTACGTTGCATGCTGTTATTTATAAAGTAAAGGGTGGTTTTTTAACAGTGCAGGGAGGGTTTATACAGTAAACGTAAAAATAATTGTAAAATACCTATGTACATGAGTATGTCATATAAATATACGCTTGCATGCTGTTATTTATGAAGTAAAGGGTGGTATGTTAACAGTACAGGGAGGGTTTATACAGTGTAAGCGTAAAAATAAATTAAAATATCTATATACATATAGGCTAATCCTACTCCGCGGTTTTCCTGGTTCGCGCCGGGTCCCGGAACTGAACTACCGCGATAAGGGGGGGAATACTGTATATATATATATATATATATATGTATATATATATATATATATATATATATATATATATATATATATATATATATATATATAGAGAGAGAGAGAGAGAGAGAGAGAGAGAGAAAAATAAAGTCATCAATCATTGCTCTACTATAGTTCATTCGTTCAGACTTTGCCCTGGGCAGTAGAGAAGGGAGAAATGTTCATTCCTACCTTTTTTTCTCCACTACTACTTTACAATTATTAGTCCCGACTGGTTTGAGCTGTAGCAGGAATGTGACTGAAGAATAATGACCCATAATAAACTTACAAATAGATTTCACTAGGATGTATTTTTTATTTTAGAAGAAGGCTTAGGAATCGGCCGTGGCAGGGAAGCAAAAAAAATCCACGTTGATTGGTTCAAGGGACTTGTGAGGTCAGAGTAGCTCAGTGTATGGTATTATCCCACAGTAGTTTCCCGCTCATAGTGTATCTGGGTGTTCGACTCGACGTTCTTCACTTTCTTATAGATCCCATAATATTTTACTATGGTAGATATGCTTGAAAGTATTATTTCCGATACAGTTAAGAATATTTCTCACTACAAATATTTTCCGTAAGTAATATCTAACATACAGAAGAGTATATTGGAAGACAGAGCCATCAGTTACAAGAACAGACAATTATTATGATGTCATTGTCTACAACCAATCAATGCTGAGCTACTCTGACGTCACAAGTCCCTTGAACCAATCAACGTGGATTTTTTGCTTCCCTGTCACGGCCGATTCCTCAGCCTTCTTTTAAAATAAAAGATATAGCCTAGTGAAATCTATTTGTAAGTTTATCATGGATCATTATTCTTCAGTCACCTTCCTGCTACATCTCAAACCAGTCGGGACTAATTATTGTAAAGTAGCAGTGGAGAAAATAAGGTAGGAATGAGCATTTCTCCCTTCTCCACTGCCCAGGGCAAAGTCTGAATGAATGGACACTAGTACAACCAGGAATTATGTGGAAATTCACTCCAATAAGGGTGAAAGTCCCATTTTGTTGAGGGTCCAATAAGGGTGAAAGTCCCATTTTGTTGAGGGTACTGACCGACCCCACTGCAAACAAAGGCACAAGCTCTGGTTAGTGGTTAGATCCATTTTTCTTCCACTCAGTACCTCATTTTTTCTCGCTTGCGTTAAACACTTAATTAAAAAAATTTTACAATTATTTTCAAGAAGCGTTATTCCAAATTCGCATACTTTGAATTTGCATAAATAGCGAGGTGACTGTATTATATTTCACATGATTTCATGTTGCTTGAAATAACGAAGGTTTTACTCATTTTAATTCCCAATTCCCTCCCAAGTTTGAATGGGGATTAATAGTAAAACATAGATCAGCAAAAGATTTAGTATCCATCATTGGTAATGAAGGAAATTCAGACCATGGACTTATTTTGTTATTCTTAAGAGATGGCTTTTTAAAAGAGGTAGAGTTGCCAACTCCTCCCCATCTGCAATATTTTCTTGCATTGTAGCAGCTGTCAGATAGGGCAGGTGTGGGAAGGTATAGTGAAGCTCTGCTATTTTTATTTTTTATTACTGGTTTGACCATCTAGCTTCCTTCTGTGATGCATGCGTGAAAAGATAAGCACCTCAGTCTACCCCAAGTGCTGTCTCTGATCACACCATCAACATCTCACTGCTAGGCATGAGTGGCTAATAAGTACATATGTAGTACAAGATATTTTATGTGGTACACACTATCAGTAAAGCAAATATGATGTTCATATTAAGTTTGCAGCTATAAAAGCTTTATATGTAAGAAAAACAATAGTTTTTCTCACTTAAAAACTCTAATTTGAAAATAAATTTGAATATTCCATAATATCCTTGATGTCCGCTGTAACAGAGTGGTAGAATGCTCGATTTGCGAGCCCATAGAAGGGTGATAGGAAGGGCATCCATCCTTAATTTCCCAACTTCATTCGAGATGTTCACCCCTGAATAAGTACTAATATTGACACAAAGCGTAAAAAAATAAAAAATTTATAACCCTATTTTATTTATTCACAGGGAATACTTAGCTCTGAATGTATATGTAGCTCTCTGTTACTACAAGCTTGATTATTATGATGTATCCCAGGAAGTTTTGGCTGTTTATCTCCAGCATTATCCAGACTCACCTATTGCAATTAACCTCAAAGCTTGCAATCATTTCCGTCTTTATAATGGAAAAGCAGCCGAACAGGAATTAAGAGCACTGCAGGTAATAAGAAGGATATTAATATTGCCAGTCTGTCTCCAGTTAGGTGTCCGTTTATATTTATCTATTTTATGTTTTTACATATTGCCAGCTCCTGCCAGGATCAGAAGGTAGGCCCAACCATTGGAAGAAAATTGTTAAAGAAGGAGTATCCCCAGAGTTCTTTAGGGTTATTCATACTTACAAGGCAAAGCACTTAACCTAAACTAATACTTTATAGGGTTATTTAACTTTACATGGAGTTCCAGGGCTTATTCGTCTTTATAAGGTCCATATATTTTTATGTATTTTCTTGCATATTGCCATCACCTATCTGGATCACTCGGTAGGCATTAACCAAAAAGAAAAATTGCTGAAAAAAATTTCATGACAAAAATAAATTCTCTTCTTCATCTTAGATTGTACACAGTCACTCATAATCGAACCTATTCACACCCTATAAAGTAAAGTGCATAAGAACAGGCAATTGCCATTTCTAATCCGCAGAACTATGTATTAGGGTTCCCTAGTTTATGTTTGAATATTCATGAGGGACTAATGTCACTCCGTGATGTTTGTTTTGGTGTATGGATAATAATACTTTATATTATTTAATATATTTTAGTTTAATTTTATGTCTTCCAGTATTTTTAGGTGATTTTTTTAATTTTTGGGGTCTATTATTTTGTTGCGGAACAGTCTAAAGTTACATAATCTTAAACTGACACTTAAAATATTTGTCCTAATGTTATTAATTGTAACTGATGTGAGTCAAAGATATGTAAGGTGAGGTGTTACTGAATATCTATTTATTAGCATTGTATATGATATGCAGCATTTTTTGTAAACAGACACACCCATACTTACAAACAATCGATTTATGAACTTTAACAGATACGAACAAAAAACCTTCATATTGTATTCCTTGATGAAAACAAATCTCATGAAAAAAGACGAAGACCAGGAGGTTCCACTTCCAGAGAAGTCCAAACAACTTTCTCTCCTGAAAGTGTCTCTAGCAATGATGGTTCTGTACTTGCTATGCCTCGGTGCTTTTCCAAGGTTTGAAAATAATTAAATGGTAGTGAAGAAATCTCTGGATATTTCATATGTTGGTGAAGCATCAGTTGGCCACATCAAGTACAAATCAATCTTTTCTTAAGACACTTTCTGGAAAAGTGTCTTCAGCTCATATTCCAAGGCTAAAGGTACTTCATTGTTGAAGACATTTCTGGAGGAGAGAGCAGTAACTCTTTGAAAGAAGAATCTCTCTATCACTCTTTTCAATGGGGATATCTAAAACAAAGGGTCCTGGAACCTTTTGCAGTAATTGAAGTCCTCTCTGGTACGTCACCAACATGTATACAGTAACCCCTCGCTATATCGCGGTTCACCTATAGCCCCTCGCTATATCGCGGTTCACCTATAGCGAATTCAGTGTATCGCTTGTTTGTGTGTGTTTTTTTTTTCTTTCTTTTTTTTTCTTTTTTCTTTGAAAGTATTAAAATATTAAAAAACTAAAAATTTTCAGTATTTTTATTATTTTATTAAAAAATATTCATCATTTTATTGATAAAAAAAATGTATTTCCCAGCCTAAGAATAATAAAACAGTAAGAAATAGTAAAAAAAAACAAATTTAAACCTGTAACTCTGCACCATAGAGAGTACAATACCGGTATTAGCGTTTCGGAAAACGCAAAGGGTCGCACCTATGTGAACTAGCATATATTAAAATTTCCAGTAGTTTCATTATTTTATTGATAAAAAACCGTATTTCTTAGCCTAAGAATAATAAAACAGTAAAAAGTAGTAAAAAACATAAATACTCACAGTATTGCATCATGTAAAATACGATACTGGTATCAGTGTTTCGGAAAACGAAAAGGGTCGCATCTACGTGAGCTAGTACATATTGAAATTTTCATTATTTTATTGATAAAAAAAAGTATTTCCTAGCCTATGAGTAATAAAACAGTAAAAAATAGCAAAAAACATAAATTTAAGCATATACACTCACAGTATTGCACCATGTGAAATACTGTACAATAGCGTGCACTGTATTGGCGTCTTTGAAAACGTGAAGGCTCGCACCTACGTGAGATAGTTCATGGGATGCTATTGGCTGAAAGGGTGGGAGACGACGAATCACAGAATTGTTTTTCTGTATGTTCTGTATTATGGGGTCTGATTGGCTTTTTGATCGAAGCTTGATTCTCCCACCATCTTCCATTGTCTCGCCTCACTCGTTCAGTCTAACTCATATGTGCGCCGTTCGCGTTGTGCTTAATACATTGTGCTTCAGGGGTTCTTTCGATAACAGTCTCCTATGCCTCAACAGACTCCTCTTTCATTTCAAGCGGCTCCTGCAGATCTTCTGATTTACAAGAGATTTCCTCTACTGGGGAGCATCAGTATCATTTCCTTTGCCTCAACAGACTCCTCTTTGATTTCAAGCGGCTCCTGCAGATCTTCTTTAACGTCTGATTTACAAGAGATTTCCTATACTGGGGGAGCATCAGTATCATTTCCATCTTCTTCTGAACATTCTTTTTGAAGCAATTCCTGGAGCTTCTGTCATTTCAATATCATTTTCACAGTTTTCAATGCCATCTACTTCCATCATAGAAAGAGAAGGAACACAATTGGTTTCTGGAGATTGACCTGAATTGAGACCAGTTTGTGCAAAGTCCACAGTCTAATTTAAAATATCACTGATAGGATATTTGGCCTCTCCACTTCCATATTTTTCATAATGATCAAGGGTTTTCATAAGTATATTCAATTCACTTCGTAACTTAGCCACGAAGAAATCGAAGAACCTGGCCTTACACTCGAACATCTGGCAGCCATGTATGAACACGTAAAAGCAATCTTCTCGATGATGCCATGATTCCTTACAAGACCATTTTCCAACAAAAGAAGAAACAGCGACAGCAACTCCCCATTACCATGTTCTTTGCTCGCAAAAAGCAGCTGTAAAGCTGTTATTGGCTATGGAATAATTTCCTATGGAGTCTATACACGTCATTACCGCCTCATTCATGATAACTTTACCTATCACGTTCATATAAATTTACGCTTGCATGCTGTTATTTGTAAAGTAAAGGGTGTTTTTTTAACAGTGCAGGGAGGGTTTATACAGTAAACGTAAAAATAATTGTGAAATACCTATGTATATGAGTATGTCATGTCATCATCACCTCATTCACAGTAAGTTTACCTATCACTTTCATATAAATTTACGCTTGCACGCTGTTATTAATAAAGTGAATGGTGGTTTGTTAACAGTACAGGGAGGGTTTATACAGTAAACGTAAAAATAAATGTAGAATACCTATGTATATAGGGTGATCCTACTTCACGGAAATTCACCTATCGCTGTCGGTCCTGGAACCGAACCCCCGCGATAAACGAGGGGTTACTATATACAGATTGTCAAGTTATGAACGTATTAAAATTCATTACTACTGTATACTTTGTTTTATGTAGTAGTTAAATGTCTTTAACCTAAGTACTGTACAGTACTGCATATATATGCTCTGTACAGAACTTTTTTTTTCCTAAACGCAACTTACGACTAATTCTATTTATGAACAGAATTCTGGAACATAACTCGTTCATAACTTGAGGAGTGTCTATATTTATATTGGATTATATTCATACTGCTTTTTCATATCATATGTTTTGTCTTTTACAGACAACAGGTAATGGTAGATCATAATGCTATTTATGCATAGGAAGTTTCTCATTTTTAGATGTTTTGTTGCTTTTTTTTTTTTTCTTTTTTTAGGAAAATGCTGCTCGTTAGGCCTTTCTTGCTTTATCTTGTGTATATACATTTTCTCATCATACTTGAGGCTGACTTCTTCCTTGATTAGAGAAAAAGAGTATACTGTATATTTTTTTTCAGGATGTAACCTCTTCCCCACTCACATTTGCTCAAGATCTGGTGCGTCACAATTTAGTGGTGTTTCGGGGTGGAGAAGGTGCCTTACAGGTTCTCCCACCTTTGGTAGATGTTATCCCAGAAGCCAGACTCAACCTTGTCATTTATTACCTGAAGCAGGTATTTTTGCATGAAAATATATTTTGTATGTATGCAAATTACCCTTTCCTTCTATATATAGCCAGGAAAGAAAATAGTAAAGTTAGTACTCTTTGCATATCTGTTAACATAAACAAAGCAAAACATAGAAACAAACAAACTTTATTTCCATTTCAATACAATGGGTATTCGTCAGCCAGGGCAAGCCCCAACCCCCCACTGTGGTGTCCAACCACAGCAGTTCCTGCCAGTAAACAGCCTAAACTCTCGGTCTTGGACGGGAACCGATCTTTCGACCTCGTGAATGCGAAGTCAGCGCGTTACCACTGTACTAGCCATATACCAATAGTCTTTCTCTTAATCAGTCACTTACTTTTAGCACCTCTCTTCTCTCATTTCTCCTCTTTCTCCCCTTTTCTCCAACTCTCACTCTACCTTCCACTAAATAATGATCAGATATCCCACCACTAGCTTCTCTCAGTACATTCACATCCAATACTCTTCCAATCACCCTTCTGTCCCCCACAACATAATCCCTTATTGCTCTGTCCACTACTCTTCCATTATCAACTCTGACCCACGTATGCTTGTGCACATCCTTCTTTTTATATACAGTATTAGCAATTAACATCTCTCTCGCAATACACATATTTGTCATTTTCTCTCCACTCTCATTCCTACCAAGTTCTCCATACTTCCCAATTACACCATCCACTGGCTCATTTTCCCTACTCTAGCATTCAGATCTCCCATCAACACCACATTCACATTCATTCCCAAGTCTTCCACACACACTCTTTAAATTTCATCCTAAGTACTTACTTTGTGAAATGTACCTAGTGATTAATGAGGGGACCATTGTACCACAATGGTTAGAGTGCTCGACTAGGAAGGTCTTATGGAAGGGCATCTAGCCTTAGTTCCTGTATAGGGAATGATAGTAATTCATAAAACGGCAAACATCTACAATTTTTACAGACAGAAAATAAGCAACATTGTATCAGTAATGATGTATTGTATTAAAATAGATTAATATAAAGAAGGCTTATATCACTTTGCTCCTGCACCGTCTCTATTTAATACCTTATAAAGTTCCGTATTTCAAGTCCATGTAAGACTAACAAAAATATCAATGTCTTTTTGTTATCTTTCATATGCAGCTGCATTGTTTTATATTAAAAAGATGGTATTTAGATTTTTTCATGTGTCACTTTCATATTTAGACTTATGATGTAACTAGTAATGAGTGTATAATCTGAAGTTCGAGATTAGAAAGGAAATACAAATGAATTGTTTTATGCCATTTTATGTTGCTATTAATATCTATTATGAGGGTAAAAATAGACAGGTTGGAGTTGGGAAATTAAACCTGAATGCCCTTTGTCGCGCCCCGCACTGGGCTCTGTTGTGGGTCTGTCACTTCCTAAGTCGAATGTTCTATCCACTGCTCTACCAAAGTCCTATGAATATACAAGGTATTATCCGCATTATAGCTAGACCTCCATTGCGTCCAGTGGTATCTGCAGGATTTAGTGTCATGTTAAATAAATTTCCAGTATATGTTTACAGTATGTTTAGTATCAGTTAGTGATTATTATCTTTTATTTTCCTCACCATTATATTATCAGTTTTATCTTTTTGGAAGAAGGACATCTGTCAATTCCTTAGTAGACATTTTTTTGTACAAGCAAACAAGAGTATATTTCTTTATACTTTGAATTTTATTGCAAAATCTAATTGAATAGAGAAATATATTTGGCTCCTACTTACAGATTTTACATCAGTTGCTGTTAATTATGCAATTATTACGTAATTTTCTGTACCATTGCTTTTTATTATTATCATTATTGTTGTTGTTGTTATTATTATTATAATTGTTATCATATGTCAAACAATTAACCTATTTGGAAAAAGTCAAAGACTATAATCCAGCATGGGAAACAACTTGGTGAGGAAAAGGCAAAATAGTAGATAGAAAAGAATAAAATTATATAGCATGGCATCATGCAGCATTCCAACAATATTTAGAATTCAGCATCAAAGTTTGCTTCATGAAAATGTAGTTCTCAGCTTAAACTTTCTTTTGTCTCTAAAGACCACGCAACATGCAATGATTTTGTTATTTTCTTTACCACTGATTTAACAAAAGCTGTTTTTGTGTGTATTTCAGGATGAAGTCCAGGAAGCCTATGCATTGTTAAAAGATTTGGAACCCACAGTGCCCCAGGAGTACATTTTGAAAGGCGTTGTCAACTCAGCTATTGGACAAGAGACAGGCTCTGTGAGTAACTTTGAATACTTGTATATAATGAAGTGTGAGTTATTTGCATTCTCACAAGATCTCATATAACTGTTGAATCTAGCAGGGAGACACAATTATAGCAAAAGAATTGCACATCATCTTGAATTTTTCCAATTCATATTGCTGTTTGCAATTGCTTTTTGGCGAGAAATAATTGTAGGGGAGGAGAAATTTGTCTCCTGCTACTTGCTGTAGGGAAGATGAATATGAAATTCTGTTTTCTCCACTACCAGGGATATCCTTTTTTGTCACCTCTTACGACACCCAGTTATGCATGGATAGCATCTATCTTCCCTATATTAATAAATACAGCCACCTCTCCATTTACACAAGTTTAGATACACAAATTTGGATTAGCACGTATACAAAATAATAGTAAAAAAATTTGAACTGCGAGATTAACACGAGCAAGAAAAAATGAGGTGCTGAGTGGAAGTAAAATAGATCTAATAACCACTAACCAGAGCTTGTGCCATTGTTTGCAGTGTGGTCGGTCAGTACCCTATACAAAATGGAATTTTCACACTTATTGGAGTGATTTTTCCACATAAGTCATTGTTGTACTAGTACAACAATAGTTTGACTCTCTCTCTCTCTCTCTCTCTCTCTCTCTCTCTCTCTCTCTCTCTCTCTCTCTCTCTCTCTCTCTCTCTCTCTCTCTCTCTCTCTCTCTCTCTCTCTCTCTCTCTCTCTCTCTCTCTCTCTCTCTCTCTCTCTCTCTCTCTCTCTCTCTCTCTCTCTCTCTCTCTCTCTCTCTCTCTCTCTCTCTCTCTCTCTCTCTCTCTCTCTCTCTCTCTCGATAGATAGATAGATAGATAGATAATTAAATAAATAGAGAGAGTCATAAATCATTGTTGTACTAGTACAATAATGACTTGTGTGATAAAATCACTCCAATAAGGGTAAAAATCCCATTTTGTAGAGGGTACTGACCGACCACTCTGCAAACAAAGGCACAAGCTCTGGTTAGTGGTCATTAGGTCCATTTTTCTCTGAATAATCCAATCAGAAAGTCATTATAACTTAGCGCTATGATCACCGCAACCACATACATGTTGTCCACCGTATATAGAGTGAGTTAATATGTTTTTTTTTTTTCGTTTATCTGTATATCTTTAATACTGTACTTGTTTTATGTTTATCTTACTTACATGCTTATTTCAGCTTGGTTATGTACTTGTAAAATGTGTTTTACTTAGCCTTTTTCTTTGGTATAGTGTGTTTATGCACGCTTGTGGAACGTATCTATGTCTATTAACATTATTCTTTATGGAAATAGGCTCTTTAAAATACTCAAAATTTGCTTTACACGGTCATTTTCAGAACCTATCCTTGCATAAATTCGAGAGGTGACTGTATGTGTTATATACCAGTACCACTCTCCATATCAACAAATAGGAGTTATATAGTTCTACTGCTCTCCATATCAACAGATAGGTGTTATATACTAATACTGCTCTCCTATATCATTAGATAATTGTTATATTGTAGTACCACTCCCCCATATCAATAAATAGGTGTTATGTAGTATCACTAATCCCCCCATCAACAAAAAGGTGTTGTATATATATATATATATATATATATATATATATATATATATATATATATATATATATATATATATATATATATATATATATATATATATATATATATATATATATATATATAGTAGCACCACTCTTCCATATCATGAATAGTTGTTATGTAGTAGTATTGCTTCTCATGTCAACAAATAGGTGTTATGTAGTAGCACTGATTCCCATACCAAAAAATATGTGGCCAATAGTAGTACTTTTTCCTCATGTCACCAAATATGTGTTGTATAGTAATTCTGCTCCCCATGTCAATAAAAGGTGTTATATAGTAGTACTGCTTCCCATATCAGCAAATGGATATCATATAGTAGTACTATTACCCATATCAACAAATATGTGTTATAAAGTAGTACTGCTCGCCATATCAACAAATAGATGTTCAGTAGTAGTATCACTTCCCATGCATATTTTACTATTGTGTTCTATTGTTGTGGAGACTGGTAGCAAAGTGGTTAAAGCACTCACCTTGGAATGTGACAGCCTGTGTTTTAACACAGTGTGGGAGGGCGTTAGGTAGGGCAATCAGCCTTAATACCCCAGCTTTAACCTGCCTGTGTCCACTCCCATTTGAATGTAGGTCAATATTAATGCATAAATTGGCAAATAACAACAACATTTTACTATTGTATGGATGTATAGTACAACTTTGCATCGGTATTTTGTATAATGATGCTGCATTTCATATTTTCTTTTGTCAATAGGTGTCCTGTTAATTGAAAGCATCCATTGCAGGCAGCATGGCTACAACTGTAATAGATAATTGTGGTTGGAATGTTTCAATGTACCACTCACTTCCTCACCTCCAATACTATCTATTTTGCAGAAGGAAAGCATTTAAGATAAGAAAGGACTGTCTGGCCCCTACTCCTCTTAACTCTTTTACAGGATCTTGTAAAGATTAGCAACCCTGATAACCCCATTTACGTTTTTTTTTTCTTTTATGAGTGTGACACCGGGACAGGTAAGAATATTACCCTCATCAGGCCTGGGCGCGAAGAAAACATTATGATAATGAAAGAGTAAAAGTTTAAGAACAAGGCAAAAATAGGGGAGTGATACACAATAGGAAAAGGACAGGCTGGAAGTATAGTCAAAGTACTGAGGACAGAGATATGGCAAGATTAGGCTCTGAGATGACGAAAGATCAACTTTTTGAAGGAAGATAGGTTATAAGAATTAGGAAAGACAAATGGAGGAAGAGAGTTCCAGAGTCTGGAGGTGGATGAGAAGAAGCAGTCGTTGCACCAACCAATCCGTGAGGTACAAATCTCCACACAGTACTTGTGAGATGAGGCTGTTATCGAGTGTTACCCAACCTCGGCAGTGGGGGAGGGATGCGACTTGCCAACCTATCAGAACAGCAATGGCAGTAGTAACAATAGAAAAGAGAAAGGGATGATACCTTACGGCAAAGAGAAAGAGATACCAGATTAAAGGTAAGAGAGGGGTCATTGATGAGTCTGACTGCCTTAGATTCAACCTATCGAGGAGATAATTATAAGAAGAAGCATCCCAGATGTTCAAGCAGTATTCTAAGCAGGGACGGATAAAACCTTTATAGATTTTAAGTAAATATAAAGAGGAACAATAATGAGGAAAAGGAAACAGTCTCCAATTTTTTGGATGCAGATTTATAATTTGGATTATGTGATTTAACCAAGACAAGTTAGAGGCTGTCAGGATTCCTAATATGTTAATAGAATCAAGAGGGTAAATTTCGTTAGTTTCGAAGACAATTGGACTATCAAGAGGAGAAGATAAAGAGTTAACCAGAAACTGTCTTGGAGGCAGTAAATTTTAACTAAATTTTGGGTGCCCCACTCGGATACCTTCTGCACATCGGAGTTGAGAGTAGAAGACAGAGTAATACAAGACTGATTGCGAGTAGCAAATCAGTGTTGTGGAAAAATGAAGGGTAGAATCGTCTGCAAAGGCGTGGAGAAGAGAGGAGGGTGGGGACCGAAGAGGATCGTTGATGAAAAGAAGGAACAGAGTAGGTGAAAGAACAAAGCCCTGTGGAACACCACTGGTAATGGGGAATGAGCTAGATGTTGCACCATCAATAACCACAGATATAAACTGTCAGAAAGAAAACTGGATATCAGAGAGAAAAGGTAAAGCTATGAGCATGAAGTTTGGCCAACAGAGCCTCGTGCCAGACTCTGCCAAATACCTTAAAGATATCAAGAACGACAAAAAAGGATTCTCCATAGTTCCTCAAGAGAAGATGACCATACACTAGAAAAATAGGACAGGAGGTCACCAGTGGATCTTGCCTTGCGGAAAGCATACTGGTGATCATAGAAAAGTGATTTAGGTTCAAGAAGTGAGAATTGAACAAAGTTTTGAATACTTTAGTGATAGCAGAGGTTAGTCCAGTAGGTCAGTAGTTTGAAGCAATAGAGCAGTCACCCTTCTTAGGAATAGGTTAATCCAGAGCTTGCTTCCAAGATGAAGGATAGGTACTGGTTGAGAGAATGAGGTGAAAATTATGGCAGAGCACAGAAGCAAATTCTTCTGCAATTTACTCAGCAATTAACCCCAGAGCACTCTGGAATTTCTCTTCTTTGTAGGATCCCTCTTGTACTCAACTTTCACATCATGCCATTTAGTCTCCATAACAATACGAAAATTAAATGAGAGTGGAATGCTTTTGCTTCTCATCCCAAAGGATACCTTGTTTAGTTGCCTCCTACTACATACAGGAAATGAAATGATGGAATATTTTTGCTCCCATTCCCAGGGATATCCTGTTAAGTTCCTTGCTACAACATGTACGTAATTGGAAGGTGGCTTTCTCTTCCACCACCAGGTATATCCCATTTAGCTGCCTCGTATGACATGTAGGTAATGCAGAGGTGTAATTATATGTCCCCCAATGCCTAGGATATTCCGTATACAGTAGTCACCTTCTACTACATGTAGGGAATGCAAAGGTGAAATTTTATGGCCCACATCACTTAGGGTTTCCTGTGTTAGTCACCTTCTATGACATGTAGGATACGCAAAGGTGGAATTCTATGTTCCCACCACCTTGGATATCTATTTTAGTAACCCTCTGCTACATGTAGGGAATGCGATGGTTGAATTTTATGTCTCCCAGCTTAGGATGTCCCTTTTAGGCATATTCTGTGACATGTGGGAAATGCAGTGGTGGAATTTTGTATCCCCCACTACCTAGGATATCCCAGATAGTCACTTTCTGCAATATGTAGGAAAGGCAGTGTTGAAATACTATGTCCCTCACCACCAGGGATATCCCTTTTAGTCACCTTTTTCAACTGTGTAGGGAATACAGTGGTAAAAAATATTCCTCCCCCACCACACATAAAATTGTTTTAAGTACACCATTTAATGTCACAATAAGCTCAGATTCGAATGTAAGTGGACACAGACATGTTAGAGCTGGAGGATTAAGGCTGGATGTCCTTTGTATTGCCCCAATGTGGGATAGAACCCTTATTTGTCGCTTCCTGGTTCACGTACTCTACTATTGAGCTACTGCATCCCCTTTTAGTTACCTCCTACTGCATGCAGGAACTACAATAATGGGGTGTTTTCTCCTACACCTCCTGGGATATTACTTAAGTTGCCTTCTAAAACACACAGGATATACAGTTGTGGTATTTTTTCTCCCACCACCTGGAATAATCTGTCATCTTTTTTTCTTAATTTTTTGCCCTTTTATTTTATGTCACTATTAATCCCCATTTAAATGGGGGTGAAAAAAGACAGGTTGGAGCTAATAGATTGAGGCTGGATGCCCTTTAATCAGATGTGTTTAGTTTTTCTCCCACCCTCTGAAATCCTGCGATAAGCAGTCATTAGATTTTTATTGTAATATTTGTGTCTCTATTACTCCCCATTTTTATGAAGGTGAACAGAGACAGGTTGGATCTGGGGTATTGAGGTTGGATGCCCTTCAGTCAGCTATATGTTTTCTTTTTCTTCCACCCGTGAGAGCCTGATATAAGCAGTTATGAGATTTTTTTTTTCTCCTCCTCCTCCTCCTCCATATTTGTGTCATATTTAATCCCCATTCGCTTAGGGCAAACACAGACAGATTGAACTGGGAAATTAAGGTTGGATGCCCTTTAAGCAGATATATGTTTTCTTTCTCCCACTCCCTGAGATAATGAATTATCTGAAGATTTTTTTTTTTTGTGTAACTATTAATCCCCATTCGAATGGGTTGGAAGCAAACAGGTTGTATCTGGGAATTAAGGTTAAATGCCCTTCAGTCAGATATATGTTTTCTTTCTCTCCCATCCTGAGATAATTAGTTGCGATTTTTTTTTTTTTATACATCATTAATTCCATTTCTAATGTGGTTTGGAACAGACTGGTTGGAGCTTGGGAATTCAGGTATGCCTTTAGTCATGCACATGTTTTCTTTCTCTCCCACCCCTTGAGGTAATCAGTCATGAAAGTTTTTACATTTTCATGTGCCACTATTCTTTCCCATCCAAATGGAAGTATACAAACAGGTTGGAATAGGGGAATTAAGGCTGGATGCTCTTCAATCCAATGTACGTTTTTCTTTTTGCAGCGTGAAAACTTGAAGATTGCCCAACAGTATTTCCAGCTGGTGGGGGGAAGTGCCTCCGAGTGTGATACAATACCCGGGAGACAGTGCATGGCTTCTTGTTTCTTCCTTCTCAAACAGTTTGATGATGTCCTCCTTTACTTGAACTCGATCAAATCTTATTTCTATAATGATGATACTTTCAACTTCAATTATGCACAGGTATGTATTGATATATTTGATTATTGTATAGCATGTAAAAACACCTCTCTGTATCTTGATTAGCTAATTGTGCTTAGTGAGTGAAAATGTGCTCGGTAAATTTATCTTCTGTACCTGGACTTTCTCAAATCTTATTTCTTTAATGATTATACTTTCAACTTCAGTTATGCATATGTGTAGTTATAAAATTACCGCTCTGTGTATTGCTTAGCTAGTTGTTCTTAATGACTTAAAACCTTGGAGTGAAACTCTTAGTTCTCATTTATTTTTTTTATTGTATTGATTTTTATATGTATCACCACCCACAGGCCAAAGCTGCTGTTGGGGATTACAAAGAAGCCGAGGAGGTGTTTCTTCTTATTCAGAGTGAAAAAATTAAGAATGACTATGTTTTCCTCTCATGGCTAGCCAGATGTTGTAAGTTAATAGATTATTTTTTGCATTATATAATGTTTGGAAACATTCCTACATATATTATTGCATTTTTCAAATGTTATGTACAGTATATGTTTTTTATTAGAGACTATATTTATATACTGTCTAGGGAATGGATTATCATAGTAGAATAATTATTAAGCAACACTAGATTTTTACCATATTAGAGATTTTTTGTTAAGATTTGTTTTATCCTATATTCTATTTTTGTATATACTGTATAATTAAGAATTATAAATTAGCCTTGATATACATTTTTGTTTGATAGCTTTATAAATGATGCATTTTTTAATATTCTAAGGCAAAGTGTTCTTTTGATACATACCGGTACTTCATATTCTCTGCATAGTTTAGAATATTGAACTCATGTTTTTAAACAGATATTTTAATGTAACTTAGAGGTAAATGGCTTTAGTGTTAAACTTTTTCTTATTTCATAAGAAAGCAAAAGTCGTATAAGTGCTATTTTATTCTCATCACTCATAGACATAATGAATAGCAAACCAAGACTCGCCTGGGAGTTATACCTGAAAATGGAAACCTCGGCAGAAGCTTTCAGCCTTCTTCAATTGATTGCAAATGACTGTTACAAAATGGGCCAGTTTTACTATGCTGCCAGGGCATTTGATGTATTAGAGAGGCTTGATCCTAACCCCGAATATTGGGAGGGAAAGCGAGGGGCATGTGTTGGAATGTTCCAGATGATTATTGCTGGAAAAGAGCCTAAGTAAGTAGCTTTTATGTTACAAATATTTCATGATTTGTATTCAAATCAAATGTATTAATAGTTCCTCTAATAATTTTTGTATTGATTCTACTTTTCTCTTCACCAACTTTGTGTATTTCCTGTTTACTTCCCATCAAGTCAATTGGGTCTATATGCAAAAGCCATAATTCCATTTATAAGTAGGTGGCTGAGTCAAAGGAAAAACTTCATTCTCTGTGGGAGAAAAATACAAGGAGGGGAATTCATGTCGCAAGTTTCTCATATTCTGGAAGTACAGTATTTTAATAACGTCTGGTTGTACTCCCCATCACAAATTGACACTTTTATTGAAACATTGAGTAAAGAGGAAATAATACGACTTGGATATATATATTCTCCACCCATTCAAGTTAGCATAAGTATTTTTTTAGTATTCTTAAGTCAAATTTTTTGGTACCTTCCTGAAAGATGTTTATTATCTAGCATACTGTGTGACACTAAGCCCCATGGTGTATAACAGGGTTTTATCTTGTTGTAACTGATATTTTGATGGAAATATTCAAGTAGTGTATTGTTCACGTACACTGTGGGTAGTCTCCTGGCTAGTACAGTGGTATGCGTTGGCCTCGCATTCGCGAGGTCGAGGGATCGCACCTTGTCCAGGCAAGAGAGTTTAAGCTGTGTACTGGGAGGTTACTGCTGTGGCTGGGCACCACAGTGAGGGGATGGGGCCTGTGCCGGCTGGCATCTACCCTCTGTGGGTCCTCCATGACCCGTTCCACCCATCCGTGGGTAGAGAATATAAAAAAAAAAAACACTGTGGGTCAACCAAGCAGAATGGTTTGGGTTGGAGATAATTGTGCCAATCCATTATCCCAAGGAGTTAAAGAGGAGTGATCGAGGTTTCTTACCTTCTGTGAATTCATGTGCTTTGACTGCCATCCCCCTTTTGAGGGGGATAGTGGCCATTGCATATGTATATGTATGAATTATTTATAGAGGGTGTAACAGCTTCAGCATATTACTGGAGCAGTTTGGAAAAGGCATTGGAAAAATACCTTCTGTGAATGGTCAGGGAGGGAGGGGAAGGAGACTAAATCAGGGTGGAAAAAACACTTTAGCTGACACATTGGCACAATATCTAAGTTTTCCTTTCCATTTATATATATATATATATATATATATATATATATATATATATATATATATATATATATATATATATATATATATATATATATATATATATATATATATATATATATATATATATATGTGTGTGTGTGTGTGTGTGTATGACACCGGGACAGGCAGAAACTGCCCTCATCAATAAAGGTCCGGGCACGAGAAAATACCAAGACGAAGGAAAAGAAAAAGGTTAAGGACAAGGCAGAGCTGAGGTAATGTCACACAAAGGAAAACAACAGACTGAAAAAACAGTCAAAATGCAGAGGACCCAGAGATATGGATGACTAGGCCCTGAGATGACGATAGATATATTTTATGAAGAATGGAAGGTCATTAGAATTAAGAGAGACAGAAGGAGGAAGAGAGTTCGGGAGTCTGGAGGTAGATGGGAAGAAGCAGTCACTGCACCGACCAATCCGCAAGCTACAAATCTCCACACAGTACCTGTGAGATGAGGACGCTTGGCGACTGTTATGCGGCCTCGGCAGTGGGGGAGGGATGCAACTCGCCAACTCATCAGAGCAGCGATGGAAGTAGTGGCGATAGAAAAGAGAAAGGGAAGATACCTTTCGGCGAAGAGAGAGAGAATCCAGATTAGAAGTTGGATTATGTGATTCCTCCAAGACAAGTTAGAGGCTATGTGGATGCCTAATATTTTGGTAGAATTAAGAGGGTACATTTCGTTAGTTTCGAAGACAATAGGGTTATCAGGAGGAGAAGAAGATAAAGTAATAGCCAGAAACTGTATCTTGGAGGCATTGAATTAAGTAAATTTTGAGTGCCCCACTCAGATGCTCTCTGCAAATCGGAGTTGAGAGTAGAAGAAAGAGTGATATGAGACTTATTACGAGTAGCAGATGAAGGTTGTGAAGAAAAGGCAGAGGAAAAGTGAAGGGTAGAATCATCAGCAAAGGCATGAAGAAGAGAGGAAGATGGGGATTGTAGAAGATCATTGATGAAGAGAAGGAACAGAGTAGGTGAAAGAACAGAGCCCTGTGGAACACAACTGGTAACAGAGAAAGGGCTAGATGACGCGCCATCAACAACTACAGATATAAGAAAACTGGAAATCAGAGAACATAAAGAAGGGGTAAAACCATAGGCAGGGAGTTTGGCCAACAGAGCCTTGTGCCAGACTCTGTCAAAAGCCTTAGAGATATCAAGGATGACGACAAAGGATTCCCCATAGTTCCTCAGAGAAGATGACCATGTATGAATAAGATAGGACAGGAGTTCACCAGTGGGTCTTGCCTTGCGGAAGCCATACTGGTGATTGGAGATAAGTGAGTTAGATTCAAGGTGTTTCAAGAAGTGAGCATTGAGCAAAGTTTCGAAAACTTTAGCTATAGATGAAGTTAGGGCAATAGGTTGGTAGTTTGAAGTAATAGAGCGGTCACCCTTCTTAGGAACAGGTTGAACTACAGCATGCTTCCAAGATGAAGGATAGATACTGGTTGACAGAATGAGGCGAATAATACGGCAAAGCACGTTAACCAGTTCATCTGCAAACTCCTTAAGGATCCTTGCAGGGATACCATCGGGACCAGATGCCTTGTTCGTCTTTAGCGAGCAAAGAGCCTTATGAACTTTGCGTGAAGAAAGGATAAGGGAAGGAACAGGGTTATAGAGGGGTAAAGATTGAGAAACAGGTGCACTGGAATCGTTTATAGAAGAGTTGGCAGATAAATGAGAACCAAAGAGAGTGGCTTTGTGAGTGGGGGAGCAAGCTATAGAACCATCAGAACGAATGAGAGGGGGAAAGCTTGAGTTACAGAAGTTATTGGAGAGGTTTTGGCTAAAGACCAGAAGCATTTTTCAGTGGGAGAGGACTTAAGGTCATTAACTTTCCTTCTTATTAAGGAAGCCTTAGACCTTCGAATCTGAGCAGTACAGCGATTCCTAGCTACATTAAAAGCAGAGTGAGTTAAATCGGAAGGAGATGCTTGGTAAGATCAGTGTGCCCGATTCCTGGACTGGATAGCCATGGAGCAGGCACGGTCAAACCAATGTTTAGGGGGAGAGAGAGTTTTTGTAAAAGAGGGGATGTACGCCTGCATTCCCACGGTCATGATCTTGGCAACTTTTAGAGCTACCTGATCAGGGTTGCGGGACCGAAAGCAGTAGTCATCCCTTGGGAAGTCATAGAGGAAGTTACCCAAATTTTCATGTTGGGTACGCTCAAAGTGCCAAAGGCGGCTCTGTTTAGGAGGGATTGGTGGAGGGGGAGCGAAAATGGAAGAGACAGATCATAGAGTGGTCAGATTTACCAAGAAGGGAAAGCACAAAATAAGAGTAGTTTAAAGGGTTAGAGGTAGAAAATAGGTCGAGTGTTTGCTGCATGTTCGTGACGATCAGGAAGACGAGTAGGTTGTTTGATAATTTGCTCCAGATCATGAGTAATAGAGAAAGCAAGAGCCTCACTTCCTCCCACATGAACGAAGCCACTCACTGTGGTGTACATTGAATTCTCCAATGTAGAGAACTTCGGCATGTGGGTGAGAAGATAACAAGGACTCATGGCACGAGGACAGATATTCAAAGAAAGACACAAACTCGGTTGAGTTCGGAGAACAGTAGCAGAAGCAATGGAAGATAGTGGTAGTGGAGAGATAGACTTTTAGCCAGAGAACATCAAAGTCGGGAGATTCAAGGCCCATGAGCCTCGCAGTAGGAGTGTTAATATTGCAGTAGGCACAGACCTCACCTTTGAAACGAAATCGATTATACAGATTTAATATCTTTAACAGGTATTTAAATTGAAAAGTGAAAGTATCAAAACTAAAGCACAAAATGCTCAGCAGTAATAATAATAATAATACCTGTATAAAAGAAAATAAAAGCTATTAGTGTCAAAAGAAAGAAGTACAAGGCAAGCAAGCCCCAACCCCAAAGTCAACCTTGCTAAATTAGAACTCTCCAGGAAGTGGATTCGCGTTTTTCATCTTTTGTAACCTATGTCTGTTTTTAAATACTGATAATAAATAAAGCCCCCCTTTTTGTTCATTTGTGGCAAATTATATTAGTAATAATAATAATTGTGTTTATGATTATGCCTACTTTGTATGGAGAAAAACATTGCTGAACTTTAGCTTACCCTTATATAATAATGTGTAAGAAATGCTTGTAATAGAGTTAACGTGCTTGGATTAGAAGATTTATGAGGTATTAGTACTGGCTTTCATGTTTATTACCTCAGACATGAATCCATTCCTAAAATCAACATATAAAGGTTTTTTCTTTAGATAGACTGAAAGAAAGACTACTTAACCTGCTTGTAAAACCTTTTAAATTTCATATTTGTTCTAATGTTTTATCACTCGTTTCTTTATTAAATTTTGAAGAATATTTACATATACTAAATCATGAATATGCTTTGTGATACAGTATACAGGTATATCTAAAAATCTTTTTTGACATGATATATGGCTAGGCTGTATGTTAACTGTCTACACTGCAATAGATGAATTGCATATGTCATGACCAATGTCTGAGAAAGTAGTTATAGCTCCTTCAAGCTGTTGCTTTACTTACATCCACTTGTATCCAGTTTACACGCATAATTACTGACTATATTGAAATAATGAGTTGTACCATTTTATATAATTTTACTTATGTCTATTTTCTTTTTATCTTTTTCCTCACCTTGTTGCATCTCCTTATGGAGCGATCTGGTTTATAGTCGTTTGACTTTTTCCTGCCGAACTGGTTGTTGGCTTGTGATAATAATTATAATAATAATAATAATATATTTTCAGGGACTCTCTTGGTGATATATTGCAGTTATTACGTAATACTGCAAATCCACAAGTAGAAGGGATCATCCGAGTCATCAAGAAGTGGGCCAAGGACAACCACATTCCTGTTTAGGGTATCTCGTGTTCCTTATGTACTCCATTTTGCCTTGTAAAAGTGATAGAATTTTCCCATTACGGGAAGTTGTCCATCTTGTTCAGGACATTTCATGTTCCTTTCTTTACTGCATTTTGCCTTGTTCATGTGATAGAATCCGTCCAGAGGAGAAAATAATCAATCCTGTAAAGGAGAGGTTGTGTTCCTTATTGACTATACATGTTAATGTGATAAAATCCAACTATAAGAGAAAATCGAGTTTCTAGTCATGTATTCTAGATATGCCAACTAGTCAATATTTATATGCTATCGTTTTCATCAACATCATATTTATTTAATGATCATGTACCAAGATTTTACAAAGTATAAGAATACACTATAGTAACGCAAATTTTTGTCGTGTTAGATAATGAAAACATTTACTTATAGAAATATGTATTAATCAAGAAGTAACTCAGAGCGCTAACTGGTATTTGTGCAATAAATTTTGGCTTATTTATGACTGATATGCTTATGACTGGACGATACGTGTCATTTGTACTATTTTTTGTCATAATTTGTCCCCATTCATATGGGGATGGACACAGACATTTTGGAGCTTGAGGATTAAGGCTGGATGCCCTTACTAATGCTCTGCAGTAGACTCAGACTTACGTTAGTTGCTTTCTAGATTGTGCACTCTACCACTGAGCTACTACAGCCCCAGTATGTGTTGTCTGTGTATAGTATCTTTTACTGGCTAGTGCCTCTCAAGAAAGACAACAAGCTAGAACATTTACCACTCATTTTTTTGCCCAGTTTCTTTTAGTTCTTATTTGGCAAGTCAAGGAAATTTAGAGACTAAAGTGTCGGTAACTCTTAGGTTCTCCCATCAGTTTTAGATTCTTGGAATTCCCAGAGCTATTGGGATTGGTAAGACAGAATACTACAGAAGGGGGTGGCAGTTATTCACCCCCTTCTGATATCTTTTCATACTGCAGGCAGTTGATGGAAAATACCGTGACACACGAGCTAAATGGTGCTCTGCTTCTTCAATACTTCTGTTGCAATTGTAACTATCTTGCATGCTTTGTCACAAAGTATGATATATTTTATTTTATTCGCTGGAGATGAGGGAAAACTCATATCCTCATAATATATACCTGCCAATGGAAGATAAGAGTGATCGAGTGTGTTGGTGTCTGATGAATTTGTGCTTTGACACAACCATCCACCTTGCAAGGGGATTACGCCCATTGTGTACGTATGTACCATAGGAAATGATTAAGAGGGCTAGAAGAGTAAAAGGCTTATAATCATCCATTCCTGATTTTCTTTTTATTGCCACATGCCACAAGCAACATTGTGGAGCAGTGGTAGCATTTTGACCTGCTGTTATGCCCCCAAGTTTGATCCTGGCCTGGGTTTGGATTAGCTTTCTCTGTTTCATGTTTTTACCAATTAAATTGGGCAATTAACTTTGGAGTCATTGATTTCCTGTAGGTCTACCTGTTATTTTGCCATTGCCTGGAGTTCAGTGGGTCCATGTGATTGGAGAGGGGGAGGGGGTATTTAATGTGGCTCTAGTGCTATCACAGTCAATTGCCTCTTCCTTTCATTAGACACCTATAACCTTTAAAACAACTGATGAAGAAGTAAAGAAAAACATTGTAAGAAGAATATGTGGTACGTCAATAATTTTGTGTCACAGTTGTGTTTCTCCATATATTGTACTACAGATATTTCCCTTTGGGTTCTGTTTTGTTTTGAATAAATAAAACCTGCATTCATAAATGTTTGTGACAGGCATTAGTCTAACTTTCACAACAGGTAATATACCTTTATGAGGATATCTATGAATCATGAATTACCCTTTATTATAAGTAAATTCTTTAGAGAATCATTTATCAAGCTAAGTCACTAATATGCTTTTGCCCTTTACCAACAGAGTCATCATGTGACCACAATCATAGATAAAAAGTTGATATTTCCATTCGGTGTTGTGGGCCGTTTTATGTCACTCTTCATCCCCATTCGAATAGGGGTGGATACAGACAAGTTATAGCTAGGGCATTAAAGCTTAATGCTCGAAGGCAGGTTTGTCACTTCCTGAGATGCATTCCCCTGATACGCCTTTTTATTACAGACCTTACTTACACTTTCTTAATTGAGTATAGTGAGCAAGATAAAGCAAATGTCTGTATATTCTGCTCTCCTGTTTAACTTATAAACCAAATTTTAAGAAAAAATTGTACCTGCAAATATTCTAGTCATTTTGTTTAAGATTATATGTGAATTGTTGCTGATGATATGTGTAAATAAAATCTTCATAGAAGTTAAACAAGCATGTTTTTCATGAACCAAGTTCAAAACTTCATTTAAAATTTTTTTGAACTTCATTTCATCCATAACAGGTCTTGAGTAGGGTTATCTAGTATTGGAACATTCTTTTTAGGATAGTTAAACTATAAATATTTAATTTTTGAAGATAGTTCAGATGCCCCCCAGCTTACAAACATCCGGAGATACAAATATGTGAAGAGTGCAGTGCCTATACAGTCTACTCTTCTGCAACAAGTTATGGATGTTTCCAATGTTTCAAGTAACATCCAAACATGTATCATGTGTGTTTAGGATAAAAAAATAAATGTATTATATTCTAACACAACTATAGAGTGTTGTGTACATGATGTGGGAATGTTTGGTAGACATATACTGTACACCCAATACAATACTGTATTGTACATACAAATTATTAACTTACGAACAACTGATCAGAACATAACTCGTTTTTAAGTTAGGGAGCATCTGTACTTAGTATTGAACAAGTAACCAACATATATGATTAATAATAGTAAATAATATTTTATTTTAAAATACATTTATCTTGACGGGGGTATATAGAGGTAATTACCCCCTCATCTCCCAGACACTATTCATGTAAGCACATGTGCCTGAAGAGACAGTGCATAACCAACTGTAATTGCAAGAATTACTTATTTGATAAGAACACTCGTACAGTCGACAGCCATCAATCTTACATTGCGGCATCACCTAAAAACTGTGTGTAGACGACTTGTGCATTATGTAGGCAATTTCCCTTAAGAAGACAACATTTAGGAGGAAATACAGTACGAGTATCTGGATTCCATGTTTCTTATCATCCTTTCAAGTATTCAGAGGCGAGTTTGCTGATAGAAGAGGTACATATTATTTTATGGAAAATTAATTATGAATGAAGAATAGTTTTGGAGTTACTTTTGAATTAATAGGAAAATTTAATTGCTATTCAGGCTGGTTGGTTCCCATCACCTTGATTAGGGATTTTAGGGTTATACTATGCATTTTCCCTAAATGTATTATCTTTTCCCGCCCTATGTCAACACACAGTAGCCGAGTCTTCCCTGTCTTTGAATAAATGTCTGTGTCACTGTGTTTTTCACTGCCCACCCTTCATGATGCAGTGAAATTCAAGTTATACCCTAAATGCTACGACAACGACAGCATGGCCACCCATCCAATCTTTGCTTGAAAACAATCTCTAGACACCACATCGCAGTCACCATTTTATCAGGCTCAGAGCTTGCAACATAGCCAATAGCAAATGCCACACCTGCTCCATGTATTGCAGCATCCATAGCTCCAAAAATGTGCGAGGTCGAGATGTTGTGCAACACCTTCAGAACTTGGAAACTTTCCATGGAATGCTGGATATTCCTCAACAGTTAGCCTAACCTGGATTTAAAATACAAAATACAAAAGTTTCACAAAATCACAAGCACAACGTATTAAAAAGCACAGCGCGCACGTGAGTAGACTGAACGTTTGAGGTGAGACAATGGAAGATGCTGGGAGAACCAGGCTTCAATCAAAAAGCCAATCAGACCCCATGATACAGAACATACAGAAAAACAATTCTGTGATTCATCGTCTCCCACCCATCAGACAATAGCATCCCATGTATTATCTTACGTAGGTGCGACCCTTTGCGTTTTCCAAGACGCCAATATGCTATCGTATTTTATATGGTGCAATACTGTGAGTTGCATGTTTAAATTTATGTTTTTTACTATTTTTTGCTGTTTTATTATTCTTAGGCTTGGAAATACTTTATTTTTATCAATAAAATAATGAAAATACTGGAAATTTTAATATGTACTATCTCACGTAGCTGCAACCCTTTGCGTTTTCTGAAACGCCATTACTGTTATTGAATTTTATATGTGGCAGAGTTACATGTTTAAATTTATGGTTTTTACTGTTTTATTATTCTTAGGCTGGGAAATACTTTTTTTCAATAAAATAATGAAAATACTGGAAATTTTAATATTTCCACATATTGTGGATTCTAGAAATACCAAGAAAAAAAAATAGCTCGCCAAAAAAAAACGCCATGCACTGAATTCACGGTAGGTGAGTCGCGATATAGCGAGGGATTAATATATATATATATATATATATATATATATATATATATATATATATATATATATATATATATATATATATATATATATATATGGCTTTATTTATTTATGTATTTGGTTATATTGAAGGATTATATTGAATTTATTTACAAAATGATCAGACACATGCCCGTAAAAACGATTTTATGCGAAATAGTTTGTTTAGCATCGCAAAAGAATACGTCGCCACGAGGCATTAGATGGGGAAGAAGCACTACCACTCTGTTGACTCTCAACTTCCATATTGTTTCTCGTCCTCATCTGCTGTCTTGTTTGTAACGTTTGTGTTCGCTCGTTATTGACCTTACTATGTCTCCCAAGCATAGTGGTGATATTTCTGAAGTCAATTCTGCGAAGAAAAGAAAAGCCATCACCATGGAAATTAAAGTTTAGATAGTAAAACACTCGGAAAAAGGAGAAAGTTCTACAAACTAGTGGCCACGCACTGGGAATAGCCCATACAACCGTGGCAACGATCATTAAGGATAAAGATCTTATCCTTGAACTTGTGAAAGGTTCTATTACTCTGATGTCCACTGTGATTACTAAGCAGCATAGTCGGCTTATGATCGAGATGGAGAGATTGCTATTGCTTTGGCTTGCTGACCAGATGGAAGGCATATCCCAGTGAGCCTCATGTTGATACAAGGAAAGGCTAACAGATTGTTCAATGCCATGAAATGAGAAAAGGGGGAAGGCAATGAAAGTGAAAAGTTTGTGACCAATAGGAGTTGGTTTATTCATTTTAAGAGTTGTGCTAATTTTGCACAACCTAAGGGTGAAAGGTGAAGCTGCTAGTGGTGATGAGAAGGCAGCAAAAAAGTTTCCCAGTGTGTTGGAAGAAATAATTAAGGAGGGGGTTACCGTGCCAAACAAGTATTTAATGTGGATGAGTCTGGCTTGTTTTGGAAGCGTTTGTCCAGTTATATATACATCATCAAGGAGGAGAAGACATCACCAAGCTATAAAGTCGACAAGGAGAGGCCGTCTTTGCTTCTGGGGCTAATGCTGCTGGAGACTGCAAGCTGAAACCCTTGTTGGGTTATTGGGCAGAAAATCCAAGGGCATTTGGTAGGATCAGGAAGTCAAACAAGAAGATTGGATAATTTTTCAGATATTTGAAGACTGGTTCAGCAACCATTTTGTACCAGAAGTGGAGAGGTACTGCGTTTCCAAGGGTCTGCCCTTTTAAGTGTGTGTAGTGCTGGGCAATGTCCCTGATCACCCTCCCCATTTAAATTACTTTTATCTTAATGTAAAGGTGGTTTACCTTCCACCTAACACCACTGCAGTGCTATAGCCAATGGATAAGGGGGTCATTGCTTCTTTCAATGCCTACTACATCCAAAGGACAATCGCTATGGCTCTCAGAGCAACTGAAAAGGACAAGAACTTTTCAAAGAGTTTTGGAAGTCATACAATATTCTTCAGGCTTTGAGGAATATTGCTGATTCTTGGGAGGAAGTGAAGCAGACGAACTTGAATGGGGTATGGAAGAAACTGTGCTCCCTGTTTGTGAATGACATCTATGACTTTGAGAAGACATTTAAGGCTGTTACAAATACGTTGTTGCCCAGAGTAAGGAGCTCAAGTTGGTGGTGGAGCTTGATGCTGGAATTTCAATGAGAAGAAATCATTACTGAGAACCTCATTCAACTACAGTAGCAGATGGTTGAAGAAGAGGAAGAAATACCAATCCCAGAGCCCAAGAGATTCACAACCTGGGAATTGGAAGAGTATTTTGCCCTGTTAGAGGAAGGGTTGGCAAAGCTCGAGGCTCAGGACCCCAACATTGCCGGATTCGCTAAGGTCGCTATAATGATTACTGATCACCTGCCCAGTCCCTTCAGCACCTGCCTCTCCAGCTTCCTCCTACTTATGAGCTTGTCTGTCTCTCCCTCCCTTGCAATGCACCTCTAATGTGCAAGTCAATCACACGAGTAAATGTAAGCAATTTTGTATACTGTACTGTATTGTACTTTCTCTATTTTTGAGTTTTAGATTGCACAAGTAAAGGTAAGCAATACTGTATAGAGTAGTTCTACTATTTTTGTCTTAGATTACGAACTTATATTATTTTTCTCCTTATTAGAGTATTTATTTTTAATATTAGTGGGGAACCAGATTCAAAATTAGGTGTCTACTGACTAACGTCGAAGTCCATGTTATGGCAGCTGTCAAGAACGTAACTCTAACATAAAGTGGGGACCCCTCTTTTTCTTTTTTACATACACTGTTTATATTATTTTGCTAAGTGGTGTGTTACAATTGATGTGTTCATCATTTTTAATATATTTTTTTATAAGATTATTATTATTATTATTATTATTACATATATATATATATATATATATATATATATATATATATATATATATATATATATATATATATATATATATATATATATATATATATATATATATATATATATATATATATATATATATATATATATATATATATATATATATATATATATATATATATATATATATATATATATATATATATATATATATATATATATATATATATATATATATATATATATATATATATATATATATATATATATATATATATAACCTTGGGGGGATATAGGGATGTATGATATGCTTTCCCAGTATGTTAGTCTGTTCCCTCTTTACTTCAGTGTGCACAGTAGTTGAGTCTTTCCTGTATACAAACAAGCGTAATTACCTAATTGTGTTAACGGGAAAGAGCCCAAAGCTCGTATCTTCCTGTCTCCTGATCGGTTCCATATTATACTTAGTGATACTTATCATACCTGTCCTTAAAACTATGGATTGAGATAGCATTAACTACCTCCTCGCTTAGCAAATTCCAATTATCAACTATTCTTACACTGAAAAAGTATTTCCTTACATCCTGCAAAGAAGTTTTCTTACGAAGCTTCAAACTATTACCTCTAGTTCTAGAGCCAGCCACATCAAAATATCGATCCCTATCCACTCTATCATAACCATGAAAGAATTTAAAGACTGTCACCATATCCCCCCTCAATCTTCTAGCTTCGAGTGATGGTAAGTCTAATTCCCTCAGCCTCTCATCATAACTGAGATTGCGTATTTCTGGCACCAGTTTCGTGACATGTCTTTGAACTTTTTCAAGCTTAGCTATGTGCTTTTTCAAGTGTGGATTCCAAAAGGGGGCTGCATATTCGAGTTTTGGCCTCACATAGGTTACATAAATATTTCTGAACATTTCCTTGTCCATGTGCCTGAAGGCTACCCTTACATTTGATAAGAATGCATATGCTGCCCTTACTATGCCATTTATATGTATTTCTGGAGACAAATCTGCCAGTATGTTTACTCCTAGATCTCTCTCATTTTCTGTCTCTTGAAGTTGTACTCCAGCCACCGAGTAGTCAAGCTTGGGCCTTCTTGCACTTGTACCCATTCTCATTACCTTACATTTTGAAGTATTGAATTTCATTAGCCACTTTTCTGACCACTCATGCAGACTATTTAGATCCTCCTGAAGTTCTCTACCATTGTTCTCGTTTTTTTACTTTTTTAACAATATTTGTATCATCTGCAAACATATTCATGAATGAATTTACAGACTCTGGTAGATCATTTACATATACAAGGAACAAAAGTGGCCCTAAAACTGAACCCTGTGGAACTCCACTACTAACTCTTCTCCATTCAGACACTGAGTGTCTTACTCTAACCCTCTGTTCCCTTCCTTCTAAGTAAGTTTTTTTGTGTGTTGTCTGTTGAATATTACACCACGGTAAAAAATTGTTTAGATTCTTTAGATATGAATGGAAAATGGATTGAGTAGTTTACATTAAAAAGTGTAGCATTAATTAAGAACTTTACTGGATATATGTTAGAGCAAGTTGCATCCAAGATGGCTAACTAGTAAATGATGACGTCATTACAGAAGTCTATTATCTCACATATCTATCCAAATACAATATATGCTTGCAACATATCCAGAAATCATAATGAAATCGAACTTTCATTTTTGTAATATATCTAAGTTTTCTTGGCAATTCAGGTACTTTTAACCTCTGGAAACTATTAATATTTTTTTCCATGAAATGTAAGTTAGCAGATAATGCTTAATGGGTCTTTTTAAAAGTTTACATTTGCCCTCAGATCATGAACATCAGTCAGACGGCCAAAAAAGCAATAAACTGACGCCGCCATTAAAGTTAAGGGCAGCTCAGGCGTTATTAGTATTTCTATATCTTGTGTCGCGGTTTACCTAATTATTATAGTGCCATGGTTAATTAAGGTCTTCGGCTTCGTTGTCTGGTGCAGAGCTACGGTAATGTTAATGATTTCTTTGTTAAATAGTGCTACTTTGTCTGCAATTTCATATTCTATGCTAAAGTAATTATATTTCGCAATGTTCGTTATGGCCAATTTTGACAGTATTGTCATTATTAATAGTAAGAGAAATGCTTACTTGTATGGTTATTATTGTAACTCAAGAATGTCATTCGAAGACGTGACCTGTGAAATTAAGGACCAATAAATACATTTTTGTACAACGCATTGCCCGTCCTCCTCCCGTAGGACTCCTGCCCAGCTCCATCAGGATGTGCAAATTTAGGGGTATTTGCATATCTGTGAGTAAATATTTAACACGAGAAAAACCCCTATTAAGCCTTGCATAATAGGGGCTTCACCCCCCCCCCCCGTAACCTAAAATAATTGGTATTATTTTAGTTATGGGGATCAATGGAATATGAAGCCCCCCATCTAGGGAGGATGCGTTGACCTAGGTGAGGTTAGGTTAGATTAGATTAGTGCCCACCAATAATGTGTTTTTTCTACCCTTTTCATTGTAATCCCCTCTTCTAGAAATTTAAGTAATCTACCCTAATGAAAATTATCACACTCTAAAGTCCTTGATTTTCTATCCCAATATTGATGAATTTGAGAAGTAAAGCTACAGAATCCAGCATTATCCTCAGAAAATAAACATGAGAACTGTTGAAAACACTAGAAAACCACAATGTCAATGATTAAATTGTTGAGGAATAAAAAAAAACATTTATCATATTTTTTCAGTGTTTTTTATTTTGATGTTACTCATTGATGTGTGAAAGTAGACACGTACCTTACATTCACCCTTACCTAACCAGATGTAACCCAATTAGGGTTAAGATTCGTTTTACGCACCCCTTCCATCGCCTACTTGCATCGCCTGCTGGCTAGTACAGTGGTAACGCGCTGGCTTCGCATTCACGAGGTCGAAAGATCGGTCCCCGTCCAAGACCGAGAGTTTAAGCTGTTTACTGGCAGGAACTGCTGTGGTTGGACATCACAGTGGGGGGTTGGGGCTTGCCCTGGCTGACGAATACCCATTGTAATGAAATGGAAATAAAGTTTATAAAGTTTATATACTTGAGAAATCAGTGTTACCTCCACTTCCTGAAACATTCAGATTCAACCTATGAAGGTATGTAAGGCTTCCAATTGGAGTTAGGGTGGATTAGTTGGACTACATCATTTATTTATTTATTTATTATTATTATTATTTATTTATTTATTTATTTTTTTTAGGATGGGATAGGAGGGAAAAAGGGGGAGGGGATTAAGGATATAAGGGAATTGGAGGGAAAAACACGAAAATTAAATAAAGTAAGAGAGAAAAAAGAGAGAGGCAGACCCTCGTGCTAAGTTGATGTTAGGTCATGTTGGTTTGATTAGGTCATACGAAGTCCCACCCCCATCCGCCAATATCTGCCCTAACACGATGAAAAGTGATTTCCGATCGAAACAAGGATCAGATTACTATGAAATGCAACAAAGCCTATGAGAAAACAATAATCCAAAATTTTATACTAATACTAGTATAAATTTTTGGAGATTTTTCTTTACTGTGGGTGTGAAAGCGATAATCTAAATGAATCTTATCTCTGGAAATCATTTTGTGAACCACAGTTCATTGTGTAAGTCAGTCGTATACCCCAGTTTCACCATTACCTTATTTCCCAATAGTGTTGATATTTATGTTCTTAAAAAATAATTCCAGCATTTGTAACATCTTCAACTCGGATTACCGAGATTTGGTACATACGGCGTTTCGTATATAACCGAAACGAGGTTTTGTACAATAAAAATAACGAGGTTTCGTATAATAGAGAACGTGATGTCGTACAGTAGAAAAGTTCAATAAATTGAGCTTTTGTTTAGGAAATAAAACACCATGATATTATCAGCTATTTATCAAAAAACTCCATTTTAGTATGTCACGTGATTTTGCGAATAAATTATGTTAACTACTGGTCGGACCTGGTCGTTTTTCCGATGTGTTTCGATGTGGGAAAATGGGGGTGCTGTTGGGTATTTCGGCATATGTTTTGGCAGTAAAGTGCATTTTAGTTTGTCTTTATTTTTATTTATTTATTTTTTTCAAATTCATTCTAGATGCTTATATAAGTATTAATACCTATATATTTCATTTTTAAAATCCTAATTAATCTTACACTTTGATTATGTTTCAACTGTGACTGATAATTAACACAGGATATCTAAAGATTTTGATAGCACTTAACCTCGCCATATATTAATCCGTTTAACTGCATTGTAATTTGTGCGTGTCATTATTAATTTACTCATTAACAGGATTATATAAGTGACGTAATGAGTACTGCTTTTATTAACGTTAAGTTATTATTTTTTATTAATGTTATTATTAATAACAATATAACATGATTTTTTACTTTGGATTTCTTTCTTTTAACGTTTTGGGAACCCCCATAATAGGCCTCCTGCAGTAGTATACCAAATACATTAGCGATTGGAACAAGTAAAACTTTATTAGCAATAATTACTGAATTGGCTCATAATCAATTTTTGAAGACGAAAAAAATTATGTACGAAACCTCGTCCGATTTTATATACAAAACGTCGTTTTCTGTACGAAACCTCGTTTTTACCTCTATGTACGAAACCTTCTTCAACTCCCTCCTTCATCAGTAATGGGATAAACATGGGAATTCGGGGTTATGGGTTGGGAAAAGTCTTATAGATTTAATATTATAATAAAACTTACCCATACTATCTCCCCCATTAACTAAGCTAGCTTAATGTTATGCAGTTTACACTAAGTTTCTTTTCACACTTTTGTCTACTGGTGAGTCTAGGATATGATTCACTGCCAAGAGTAATTGCTATTAATATTAGTTACTATATTTTGTTATGCTTTTACATTCTCAACAAGTGATAATTGACATTATGGGTTTTCTGTGGTTTGTTAAATGTTATCAACAGAAGTATGAGGTGAGGTCAGTTAATAAGGGTGATCAGGGGAAGCAAAAAATCACCTGGGAGTTTCTTCATGATATTAGGTATGGACAGGCTAGGTCATCACTATATATTAAACAAGTTGCTATTTGACAGTATATTATTTTGATGTGTCCTTCATATTTTTCAGCATTTGTCTTTTTATATCATTAAATAATTATTATCTTAGTAATTTTCCATCTCAGGTTGAATATTATGAATGACATTATGATGTTCATGCAGTTTTTTATATGATTTTGAAATAGGAACTCGTTACGAAATCTAGCAACATCCCCAGGAAATGCACAACAAAACTGGTGAAAACACGCCAGAAGCTACTGGAAAACCGTAAAATAGATTTTCAACCTTTTGGGGGGTGTGGAAGTAAACATTTATCATTTGTTGGGATGGAAAATGAGATTGTTTTGGGTTATGTAGTCGTTTTTATCATATTATGACTCCTATATTTGTGAATATAATTCATATATAAAGTATTTGAATATAAATAGCCTAACTTGTAGTTTGTTAAGCATTCTAAATTGAAGACCAAAAAATAAGTGGCAAAACAAGTATTTTATTTGTCTAGTAATAAATATTCCAAGAAGTAATTATATTCACTTAGGTATTATAACTTGATAAGAATAATATTGAATCAACAGCAGCTGTAAACAACACCCCAACCAGCTGCCTCCTGAATTCTTTCATATAGCTGCAACTTCATGTGTGTGATTTGCTTCAGTTACGTTTTAGTTATATATATGTATATAACAAATACCCCAACAATAAGTGTTAGGATCCATGAGAGGGGCATGGCACCTTCCTTTCTATAAGATTCGGTTTGTTTTGTAATTAGAGGATGGTGTTACTAGGCAATTCATTCTGTTGAAAAGATTACCATTAGTCAAGAGAAGGAATTTGTTCTTATAGTAGAAACAGGAGTAATAGCACAGTTTTGTCATACTTTATCATCAGCATCTCCTACGACAGCTCCATGTCAAAAGAATACCAGTGACATCCTCTTGCATTTGTTACCGAATATTGCTCTATAAAATTGTTTATTGTATTATCTGTCATCTTTGGGGCCTATAAACAAATTAAGAAGTTAAGTCATAATTTCATGGCAATTTTTTTTTATTTTTTACTTGTGCATGAATTTTGACAGGTACACACAATACTGTATGTAAATTTATGTCAATATCTTTTACTAATTGATGAGATTTTGGTGTATTAAATGAGAACATTTTTATCAGTGGTTATGACTTTTGCCAGATGTGTAAATTTTATTTCTATTGTCTCTTAGTTGCATTCTGAAAAACAAAATTGACGAGTGTCTGCATTCAACTCTTGAATGCTTGGTTACCAACGGAATTCAAAGAGATATGTTAAAAGTTTCCTCCTATTCTTGTTATGTTTTGTGTGATATTCAATTGTAATTTTTTGTGTTTATATATTATTAACACATCTAAGGAATTATTGTCAGTGGAGAATACTATATGTTACTTGATAATTGAAATAAAGTTAGATGATTGTTATTTATCTTTTCATTTATTTTAAGTAATTTATTTGTAATTGTTTTTGGATATCTTGCTTGATAGTGAAGTACTGTATATGTATATTTTATTAGAAAAATCGTGCAGCTAAATGGAATTTATTAGTAAAATGATCCGGATTTAATGTAAAGGAATATCTTGGAAGATCATCAAGAAAGTAAGTGTAGATATTTTAATATTACAGAGGCTCCCCAACTTATGAACGATTTATGTTCTGAATGGCCGCTCGTGAGTCAATTTGTTGATAAGTTTATATTTGGTATGTTCAGAGGATGAGAGAGAGAGAGGAATTTTACCCCATTCTTATCTGATCACGTTAAGCCTTTTTGCTACAGTTAAAATATATATATATATATATATATATATATATATATATATATATATATATATATATATATATATATATATATATATATATATATATATATATATATATATATATATATATATCCCTAGTTCTCAGAATAACTCGGATATAGGTTCTTAGAAGTGACGGGTAAATGGAAAATCACGTGGAAAAAAAAGTAATTTTCCATAGGAAACAATGATAAAGGGCATAGCTCGTTCCACAACCGTCCATAGACACACTATACCAAAGATATAAAATAAGTAAAACATATTTTATAAGAACATAACAAAGCAGAAAGACCTGTAGTTATTTATATTAACATGCAAATAGTGTACAGTATAAAAGATATACAGATTTACTTTACGGTAAGCAAATTAATGCACTCTATTATGCGGTGGGCAACAGGAATACACTGGGACGTACATGGTGGCCATTGTTGCCAGATGAAGCGGATGTTTTTATTTTCAAATGTATGGTACATTTTAAAATATATATTAATTAGAAGATGGTAGTACTGTAATTTAAATAAAAATGTACTTCGTCTTTAAGATACTTGAAAGAACTTACCAGCTTACGTGTATATTTTTTATGTTTATCATTTCTCTCATTCATCTATTTTGGCAACACTGATGGTGGCGGTGAGGACGAGGATGCAAACGTTTTGCCGCCTTCGTATCAGCTGATGCACCCTCACACACTATTTCCCTGACGATATTATATCGAAAGTTTGTTTGCTGTTTGTTCTTGATGCTTTTTTTTTTTCATTATCTTCATAATATCCGATCGCATTAAGCGGTAGAAGAGGATGAGGATGCAGGAGATTGAACCTCTATCGGTAAATGTTTTGTCACACTTCCGTATCAGCTGATGCACCCTCGCATGATATTTCCCTGACAATATTATATCAAAAATTTGTTTGCTGTTTGTTCTTAATGCTTTTTTTCAATTTTCTTCATAATACAGTATTTGATCTCATTAAGAGGGGGAGGATGCGGGAGAACGAACCTCTTTTGGCAAACGTTTTGCTACTTTCGTATCGGCTGATGCGCCCTCGCACGCTATTTCCCTGACGATATTATATTGAAAATATGTTTGCTCTTTGTTCTTAATGCTTTTTTAAAATTTTCTTCATAATATCCGATCGCATTAAGTGGTAGAAGAGGTGGAGGATGGCGGAAAAGTGCCTCCGAGGCGGTCAAGTTTTTACTATAATGAAAATTTTTTCGAATTTTATTGCATGGGCGTTATTTGCGAATTTCGTATTTTTTTACTATTATTTATTTTGGGGCATGATCACAATTTTGCGGTTAAAAAAAAAAACACATGGAAAAAAGGAACAAAAGTTGTATACAGTGTTCCCCCGGTTATTCGCGTTTCTTTGTTCGCTTTCTCACTGTATCGCGGTTTTATTTTTGGATAAATTATTTTTTTAATTTATATGTATATGCAAAAATATTAAAATATTAAAAAAAAAAATTCTCAGTATTTTCATTTTTTTATTGAAAAAAAAACATTTCATTATCAAATTGATAAAAAAAAATTATTTCTCAGACTACGAATAATAAAACAGTAAAAAATAGTAAAAAACATAAATTTAGATAGATAGCTAGATAGATAGATAGATACATTTATTGACCACCTCTTTTGAAAAGTACAGTATAATCTTTACAAAAGGAATATTTGATCCAAATTATAATAGATTTTGTACAATCATCAAATAAGTAAATGAATTTTAAATTAATATACATTGTACTAATAACTGAATGATATACGTACGTACAGTATAACTCACAGTATTGTATCATGCGAAAGTGTTCGATATCGTACAATGTATTGGGGTCGCAGCTACGTGAGCTAGCATATATATTTATATTTCCAGTAGTTTCATGATTTTATTGATAAAAAAAACGTATTTATTAGCCAAAGAATAATAAAACAATAAAAAATAGTAGAAAACATAAATACTAACAGTATTGCAACATGTAAAATACGATACCGCTATCAGCGTTTCAGACAAAGACTCGTTCACTCTAACTCACGTGTGCGCCGTTCACGTTGTGCTTATTAAACGTTTTGCTTGTGTTCGATAGCGTACAATGTATTGAGGTCGCAGCTACGTGAGCTAGCATATATATTTATATTTCTAGTAGTTTCATGATTTTATTGATAAAAAAAAACGTATTTCTTAGCCTAAGAATAATAAAACAGTAAAAACTAGTAAAAAACTTAAATACTAACAGTATTGCAACATGTAAAATACGATACCCATATCAGCGTATCGGACAAAGGCTTCCACCATCTTCCATTGTCTCGCCTCACTCGTGTGCGCCATTCACGTTGTGCTTATTATTATTATGTTTTGCTTGTGATTTTTTTTCTCGCATATTTTAACCTTTGCAATGCCTCCCAAGCATCCTTCATCTTCAAAGGCTTTTTGTAGTGAGCCTAAGTGGCAAAGGAAAATGTTAACCATTGTAGATAAAGTGAAACAGATATGTTGAAAGAAGGAAAAAAGTTTGTGTATGTCGGCCGCTATTTTACGTAAACGTAAAAATTATTGTAAAATACTGTACCTATGTATGTTACGTCATCATCACGTCATTCACGGTAAGTTTTCCTATCACTTTCATAAAAAATTACGTTGCTTGCTGTTATTTATAATGTAAAGGGTGTTTTTTTAACAGTACAGGGAGGGTTTATACAGTGTAAACGTAAAAATACATTAAAATATCTATGTACATATAGGCTGATCCTACTCCGCGGTTTTCCTGGTTCGCGCCGGGTCCCGGAACCGAACTACCGCGATAAGGGGGTGAACACTGTATATATATGCCACAAGTGAGGTTGATTATAAACTGTAATGTGAACAGAGTGGCATTCAGATAGAATGCGTTCATTTCTAGTATAGCAGATATAAGCTATAAGGTTGGATTCCTTTTAACCTTCTGTGGTGTAGTTGGTAGTGCCTTGGCACAGTAATTATGTGTCCTATGTTCAAGTCCTGGTTGGGGTAAAAATTATTCATGTTTTCACATATGGTAATGTGCTATTTGATTATTGATGGCCGCAAATGAGATTGAGATTTGAATTAAATGCAAAAACGAAGCCATGAGTGAGGTTGGGGGAAACTTAATTATGAACAGAGTGCCATGCAGATAGAATGCATTCATTCCTAGTATAGGAGATATAGCTGTAAGATTTGTTTCCCCTTTAGACCTTCTGTGTAGTTAGTAGTGCCTTTGCGCAGTAATTATGTGTTCTAGGATCAAGTCCTAGTCGGGGTAAAAATTATCTAATACTGTATATATATATATATATATATATATATATATATATATATATATATATATATATATATATATATATATATATATATATATATATATATATATATAACCAATAAGCACATTATATATGTGAAAACATGAATAATTTTTTTACCCCGACCGGGACTCAAACCTAGGACTTATGATTACTAAGTCAAGGCGCTACCACTACACCACAGAAGGTTAAAAGGAATCCAACCTTATAGCTTATATCTGCTATACTTAGGAATGAATGCATTCTAAATGAATGCCACTATGTTCATATTACAGCTGTAATATGAACATAGTGGCATTCAGTTAGAATGCGTTCATTCCTAAGTATAGCAGATATAAGCTATAAGGTTGGATTCCTTTTAACCTTCTGTGGTGTAGTGGTAGCGCCTTGACTTAGTAATCATAAGTCCTAGGTTCGAGTCCCGGTCGGGGTAAAAAAAAAAAATGATTCATATATATATATATATATATATATATATATATATATATATATATATATATATATATATATATATATATATATATATACCTTGTTCCTTTTATGCGCGATATTTTTATCCACAAAATTGCAATAACAATTCTAGTAAAAAAAAAAAAATTAATTTTGCAAATAACGCCAAAAATAAAAAATAAAAATCCTCTTTTTTTTTAGTGCTGAAAGTCAATAATTCTTAAAATAAAATTGCAAGGATTGAGCCGTCATGAGAGTGTTGAGAGTACGGCCGCCATTGAACAGGCATTGCATCTCAGTGAATGTATGTACGTACACACTATCCGTGAAAATGAGGAAAAAATAAATAAAAGTGCAAAAGTTGGTTTTAGTTTACCTGCGGCTAAGTCTTCATAATCTCGATCGGATATTGTTGGGAAACTGGAAAGAATGGTAAATAAGAAGTTTTCATATTGTCAATTGGATATTCTAGAGAAAATGGGAAAAATGGTAAGTGTACGACACTTCTTCCACGAGTACAAAGAGGATTACGATAAGAAAAGATCATTATCCTCATTTTATATATATATATATATATATATATATATATATATATATATATATATATATAATTGTATAGTATTATCTTTCACACTGAGCTAGTTATAACTCCGATTTTGGTCGTCTCTCTCTCTCTCTCTCTCTCTCTAGAACGACTACGGAACTACTAGGTATCTCCAGAGTCAACGCTTCGAGGTAAGAGGAAGGTGAAATTCAAGACCAAATGCCAGAAAATTCAACCCTCAAACCAATACCAGGCACTACGAAGACTTGTCTGTCAGGACTTTCTACAGAGGACAACGAGATGTTAATTCTTGACACAATAACTATCACTCTGAATATGATCGTCGAAATAACTACTTGGGCGCTCAAAATTTCAGACACTCATCGTCAACACCGAGGCTGGGCAAACCAACAAGGAAGAAGTCATCCTCACCCCTATAATGCATAGCTACCAACGAGTCCCATAAAAAAATATGACCATCTAAAACTTGAACATCTAAATGCACAGTCATTAATAGGAAATTTTAATCAGATAGAGGCCCACATATTGAGCCGAGACATTTACGTAATGTGTATTAGCGAGTCATGGCTTCTCCCCCTTACAGCTAATCGTTTCATAGATATATCTGGTTATTCAATTTATCGCAGTGATGCAGGAATGGGTGGAGGTGTATGTGTGTACGTGAAGGAAGACCTCAAGGTGAATGTCTTTACTACGCTCGAGAGGCCTGACAACATTTAAGATATTTGGTTGAGTATCCAGTATAGAATCCTTCTTTTATAATTGGGTGTGTTTATCGTCATCTGCATGCACTTTATAACTCTTTTACATATTTAAGTGATGTCTTTACTACAATGTGTTTACGCAATAAACCCCTTTTGATATTAGGTGATTTTAACGATGATCAGTTTCTCTCAGATAACAAAATTGGAAAACTAACCCAATCCCTACATTTAACCCAGATGATTAAAAAAGCCACCCGCATTACGTCTACTTCCTCAACATTAATAGACTTGGCTATTACAAACAGATCTAATTTTATTATCCACTCTGATGTTCTTTCAAGCCCTGTAGGTGATCACGAGCTTTTCACCATCACTATCAATGTAAGGAAAGAAAGGAAACCACCAGAAATTAGAACATTGCGGTCGTTAAGAAATTGCTCTCAAAATAATTTTTGTAACCTTCTTCTAAATGATACAGATGCTTTAAATTATATTCTACGTACTGATAATGTCAGTAACCAAGTTTCCTTTTTCACGAGCACTTTTATTGAATGTTTAAATTCTTGCGCTCCTTTTGTAACAAAAGAGATTAAGCGGCCCTACGCTCCTTGGATTGATGATCAAATAAAGGAGGCGATAAAAAACAGAAACAGTGTGCATAAAGTGTTTAAGCTAAATAGGTTAGACCCCATGGCTGAAAGTATCTATCGAAAACAAACAAAACAAGTAAAAAATATGATATCCATTGGTAAATCGAACTAATTTAAAGAACAATTTTTGAAAAGTAAGGACAACATTAAGGGTACATGGAACGTCATAAAGAAAATAATTCCTGGAAATAAAAAATCATCTGGATTGCTAGGAGATTTAGAAGCTGAGCTCAAAAATAAAGTGGAGGAATTAACAAACACTTTGCCATGATAGGAGAAACCACTTTCAGGAAATCCCAAGAAAACCCGATAGATTCTAATTTACTTATGAATAATCGTCCTTCATTACCATCAAGAAACTTGAATAAATTTAGGCCACAGCCAGTTGACATCAACACTTTAATACTGACCATTAAGAGTTTAAACGCAACAAGCTCTTATGGCTCTGACGGGATACCTTTTCGATTCTTGGTTGATTCCTTACCCGTTACCATTTACTATATCCTTATAATTATGAATACATCCATTTTAACAGGTGTTCATCCGGTTTTTTGGAAGCATTCTATTGTGGCCCCAGTTTTTAAAAACGGAGATGCTGAAAATGTTGGAAACTACAGACCTATTTCTCTATTGCTCATCTTCTCAGAGATACTAGAAAAAATAATTGCGAACCCATTGATTGATTTTCTCGAATCTAATAAATTACTTGCAAAAAAACAACATGGCTTCCGACCAAATCTTTCCACCGAAACAGCTTTGCTCTCAGTTACCAATAAAATTTATGAAAACATTGAAAACAAGAAAATATCCTTACTCTTGCTTCTTGATCTCTCTAAAGCATTTGATAGCGTCAGCCATCAAATTTTACTCAAAAAATGCGAAGATTTGAATATTGATTCACTTTGGTTTGAAAACTATCTTGACAGTCGAATTCAGTCAGTACGCATTGGATCAGCCATATCCTCTCCTCAGATAATAAAGTTTGGAGTCCCTCAGGGATCGATCTTGGGGCCTCTACTATTTTTTATTTACATAAACGATCTGCCTATATATATTCGTGACTGCCTCCTTGTTATATACGCCGATGACACTCAGATCTTACTGACAGGAGAGATTGATAAAACTAATGAATTGCTACAAAAAGCGAAAGAGGTTCTAATTAGTGCTAAAGCTTATTAGAATAAGAATGGGCTCCTTTAAAACGAGAGCAAAACTTGACTCATTTTCTTTGGCTCAAGGCAGTACATATCCCGTATTCCAAATAACATCAATTTAAGACTCGGCAATGTCTCACTCGTTACATCACAAAGTGTCAAAAACCTTGGAGTACATATGGACAACTTTTTAACTTTCAATGTTCATATCGATGAATTGCAGAAAAAGGTTACAGGTACACTTTTCTTTATTAACCGTGTAAGTGATAGTTTCAACTTTGAATGCCGAGTCATGGTGGTGCAGTCCTTGGTACTTAGTACCTTAAACTACTTCAGAGTTGGGGCTCAACTAATAAGACACAAATGGGCAGAGTAAGTAAATTGCAGAATTTCGCTGCTAAGGTTGCTGTAGGGGGCACTCGCAAACATGACCATGTCACCCCAATATATGATAAATTAAAATGGCTCCGTATGGATGAGAAATACATTCATGAAATGTGCCTTTTAATCTTCAAAATTCATCACAAGTTTATTCCGACTGGCTCTTCACTTTGCCAACTGTAGCTCAGATTCGAGGGGAAGATTCAACACTAGAAGTCTGGACACCCTTTATATCCCAAGAACAAACACTGATACAGGAGCTAGAGCATTAAATGTTATTGGACCTAAATTATGGAATCAACTATTACAAAACATTAGATGCAGTCAGACAATATCCTCTCTCAAAGGCCACCTTATGAAACTTCTATTGAGGGATTAAGCTTCGTCTTGTGCAATGTTAGTCGATGTCCTCTTTGAAAAACAACCTCATGAAATTTTATTCAAGGACTAAGCTTTGTCCTGTCTTATCTTTTTATACTTTATCATTATTATTACATTTGTATGTTATGTGATGGCGGGGAAGTTGTATACAGTCCTTTTATCTATGACATTAATGTAATATCCTCTTAATAATCTGTTTATAATTACGTTCCTATAACTATTGTATTGTACCTATTATGTAATAACCATTATTATTGATGGAATAAAGAATTTTGACTCTCTCTCTCTCTCTCTCTCTCTCTCTCTCTCTCTCTCTTTCCCCCCCCCCAGGATATACAAGTAAGCCCATAATTTATAAGCTATTTAATATCTCAAAACCGTGGAGTGCTTCAGAAAAGGATGTCATTAAAGTAATGCAGAGGTATATTAAAACCCAGCAGAGAATTGGATAATCATTAAACATTTTTATAATCCCTTCCCATCTGACAGGTTATTACACTCTCCATCTCTGTTTCTCTTTACTTTATGTATTCTTCATGCCCAGGCCCGATAAAGGCTGTTTTATTTTATTATTTTTTGGCCCGTCCTGGTGTCACAATCATTAAAAAAAAAAAAATTAATATGATGCTCCTACTCTGCAGTTTTTCACCTATCATCGCCGGTCCTGGAACCGAACACCCGCTTTAAACGAGGGGTTGCTGTATATATATGTATTTTATTATTATTCAGAGAAGTGATGAGTTTAGGTGCTTCAGTCGTAGAAGATGATAAAAAACAAATTAAAATTTTTTTTTTCTGAATACAGTCACCTCTCCATTTATGAGAGTTTAGACTATGTGGATTTGGATAAGCATGTATACAAAATAATAGTAAAAAAATTCAAACTGCGCGGTTAACACGAGCTAGCAAAAATGTGGCACAGTTTAGTGACTAAGCACCCGCCTCAGAGCCACTTTCCCGCCATGCTGCCACGTGCTTCATTCTCTCTTCACCTAGCATACCGTGTGGATATATCGCTTGTTCTAACTGTTGTTGTGGTAAACTTTGTGTTTCCTGTGCTTTTTTGTACATTTTTTTTTTCATCTATCATGGCCAGCAACTGCCCATGAAAATTGTGCAAGTGCTCCTACTCTAAAAGAGTGAGAAAGTCTATAAACCTTGAGTTAAAAGTGTGACAACGTGAGGAGGAGGAGGAAAAGGAGGCAGCAACCACAATTCCTGAGAGCCCCATGAAAATAGACTCACTGTGAAGGACTTGGGTGAATTTTTTAACCATATGGAGAAAGCCTTGGATATTTTGGATGAAAAGGATTCTAATGTAGATCATGCAGGTTTGATGTATCGAAGGATCTTGCAACATGTTGCCTGCTACAATGAACGTTTGCAAAAAAGAGAAGGGTTGCACAGCGGGCAACTCTTCATGCCAACTTCGCATCCAAAACAAGTGATTCTGATGGCCCTCAACCTTGTCCTTATGAGAAGCATGAATCCCAACCACAACCAGGGGTAAGCTCTCCCACTTCTCCCTCTCCTACAGCTTTTAATACCTGCTCACTGCCACCACACTTCCCAGTATGCCTGTTACTCGCCGTATATAGAGTAAGTAGAATGTTTAATTTTTTTTTTGTCATACTGTATCTTTAATATTATATTCAGGCGTTGCAGAATGAAAAACGAAAGATGACGTTTCCTAGAGTTTTGCAAAGCATGTTGAGTTTTGTAGTGTTGCTTTTGTTTATATTTTATTTTATCATTGTTTACATTTGCAAATACATAAACAAATTAATGAATTAAACCTTTAACTTTATATATAGGTACACAACAGTGCCTTGTGACATTTTTCGTTCGCCAAGCTCAACAAACTGTTCTGCAGGAAATTGGATTTATGGCTGTGTGTTTGGTAATTTTGCAATTAAATTCAATATAATCCTTCTAGTAACCAAATACAGAAATAGATAATGCCATTAACTTTATATATATGAATACAGCAGTGCTGCTAGCTGTGTATTCATCCGCCATGCACACAAACTGTTCGGCGTGTGAAGTTTGTATGTGCCACACAAGCCAGGTAGGTTGAAAAATTAATTTATTGACAATTTATGGGCCTCTGTCATAACGGCGAAACATTGTAAGTCGGGGACCATTTAACCTAGTTACTCTATTCTGAACGACTTTATAGATATTTGGAGACACTGTAAGCAGCAATCATTGAGTGGGTTTAACAAGTCATTTACTTTTCCTTGATCATTGGCAGAAGTCCCGCTATTTCTTATATTAATGAAACAAGCCAAATTTCACACCTCTTTAGTATTGCTTCTGGTGAGTTTTCTACACTGAAGCTGATGAATATCTACCTAAGATGTACTATGAGCACTTTGCGTTTGAGAAATTTTGCCATACTGGCTTTAGATCAGCATTTGCCAACAGTGAAGCAAAAGAAATATCTTAAGAATGCTATCCTGTTATATAGTAGCTAAATTTTTTAACTGATATCATATGTTACTGAAGCGAGCAGGCTGGCGCCAACTGATTAAAAAAGGAGAGTAATAGAGCTCTATTATAACATTTTTCCCCAACCCTTTCCTCAGCTGTGTAGTGGAAAAACAAATGAAAATAATTTTTTTTTATTTTTGGACTTGCAAAGGAGAGTTAATCCCTGTGTTCCTATTTATACAATCAACATTCATCTATTTATCTAGCTTCAAATATCATAATCCCCTTTATAAGGTAGTTGCCTAATGCAAAAACTTATCTTGTGGGGGTTAAATGGAAAGAAAGGTGGGGATTCTCCTCCCCCGTGGTCTGGACCATTTAGTTGGCTTTTACTACATGTAGGAGAGCATGGAGGAGGTAGTCTTGCCCTCCCCTGGGGGATTGAACAATAGCACTAATATTGATATATAATAGGAAAGTACTATAATCTATTTTTCAACCAGATTTATTAACCAAAAACCTTTAACTTTTTTATGTGCCACATTCAACATTATTGTACATTGTATGTATGACAAAAAACTTAGTGAAGGATGATACCGAATTGCATCATTAAACATAATATTTTTGTAACTCATTTTACACTTCTTTTATCTCCTGTAAATTAGGCAATACATTTGTATACAACCAAATGCTCAGAACTTCCATGTAGAAGTTTTCTTGCCCCTCTTTCTGTTTTGTTTGCCATTTTGTGTCACTAGTACAGTGATTCCAATAGAATGGGAGTGGACATGAGATTGCAGCTGGGGAATTAAGGCTGGCTGCCCTACCTAGCACCCCGAGGTGGAGTCGGAGAGGGGTGTGTCTCTTCCCAAGTTGTGTCTATAACTGCTACGCTATGGCTGACCTCTTTTGTTTAATTAAATCTATTTTACTTTGTATTGTTGATGCTCAAAATTGACATAAAAATTGGAAATTTAAAAGGTGTATTGATTTAGTTTATCATTAACCTCAAGTTAGTTAATTTATATTAATCTGCTACTTTGAGAAATTAGTCCTGCAGTGAACTATCATTTTGACTGGTTTAGTTGACCTATTGTCAGTCACTTAACTGGCTTTTACTAACAGTCTACATGTTGGTACTCAAAGAGTGTGTATGTGTTTTTGTGTATGGTGAAAGGGCTTATGCTCTATCCAAGAGTTTTCCAGTAAGAAAAAATGCACTACAGAAACCACATATACTGTTTTTTCATTTTGGTTTTGTTAATGTCAGAGCAGATACAGTGTTCCCCCCCTTATTGCGGTAGTTCGGTTCCAGGACCCGGCGCGAACCAGGAAAACTGCAGAGTAGGATCAGCCTATATATACATAGATATTTTAATATATTTTTATGCTTACACTGTATAAACCCTCCCTGTACTGTTAACATACCACCCTTTACTTCATAAATAACAGCATGCAACGTATATTTATATGAAAGTGATAGATAAAATTACGGTGAATGAAGTGGTAATTACATGACAGACTCATTTACAATTATTTTTACGTTTACGTACTGCATAAACCCTCCCTGCACTGTTAAAAAAAACACCCTTTACATTGTAAATAACAGCAAGCAACGTAAATTTTTATGGAAGTGATAGGAAAACTTACCGTGAATGTGATGATGACGTGACATACATAGGAATTTTACAATTATTTTTACGTTTACGTACTGTATAAACCCTCCCTGCACTGTTAATAAAACACCCTTTACATTATAAATAACAGCAAGCAACGTAAATTTTTATGAAAGTGATAGATAAAATTACGGTGAATGAGGTGATGATGACGTGACATACATATGTACGTGATGTAATCTTACCGTGAATGAGGTGATCATCATCATTCTTGACCTCGGAGGAGATTATTTCGCAGCCAATAAAAGCTTTACGGCTGCTTTTTGGTTGAGAAGAACATGGTAATGGGGAGTTGCTGTCGCTGTTTCTTCATTTGTTGGAAGATGGTATGGTAAGGAATCATGGCATCGTCGAGAAAATTACAGGTCACCGAACGAACCATATTATCGTCATATTCCTGCGAGAGTTGTTGGACTGCTTTCACATATTCATACATGGCTGCCAAACGTTCGAGTGTAAGGCCAGGTTCTTCAATTGGTTCGTGCGATTCCTCAAGTTCTTCGTCTTCTTCGCTCGCTGATTTCGTCATTTCATCCAAGTCTTCATCAGTCAAGGCTGCGAGTGGCAGTCAATCAGTTCATTCACATCTTCGGGAGTCATATCTTTAAAGCCTTCTCCTCCTAGCAATGCAGCCAACTTCACAGCTTTCGCAACTGCCGCCTTCTGCACTTCGTCTGGAGCAAATGCCTTGTAGTTGTGGATGACTTCGGGCCACAATTTCTTCCAGCTGGCATTGATTGTGCCAGACTTCATCTCTGATTGCTTTCTGAATATTTTTTAGGCATGTGGCAATCGTGTAATTACGCCAGTAAGTCTCCAATGAGAATTCTTTGTCCGAATCCATGGATTCAACTAGGTTCGCCAGGGCATTTCGTGTGTAGAGGGCCTTGAATGCACGAATAACGCCTTGATCCATAGGCTGAATCAGTGACGTCGTATTTGGCGGCAGGAACTCAACTTGAACACCGTCATATTGGAGATTGGTTGCGTGGCCACCAGCATTATCCATCAAAAGAAGGACTTAAAATTCAAGGCCTTTTTCCATATGATAAAGTTTTACATGAGGGATAAAGCATTGGTGAAACCAGTCCGATGAGAGGCTTTTCATGATCCATGCCTTAGGGTTATGCATCCAATACACTGGCAGCAGATTCTTATTCTTTTTCTTCAAAGCCCTAGGGCTCTTTGACTTGTAGATAAGCCCGGGCTTTAACACGAAGCCCGCAGCATTCCCGCACATGATGAGGGTAACGCGATCTTTGTGCGCTTTAAATCCCGGGGCTTTAGCTTCTTCCTTGAAGAGAAAAGTGCGAGATGGCATTCTCTTCCAAAATAAGCCAGTCTCATCCATTTTGAAGACTTGCTCAGGAACATATTCCCCTTCGGCGATATTTTTCTTGAAGTCATTCTTGACGTAATTTTCTGCGGCAGCTGTATCTGCAGAGGCAGCCTCGCCATAAACTGAAACGCTTTTTAAGCCATAGCGTTTTTGAAATTTGAAGAACCATCCATTGCTAGCAACGAATGGTTCCTCGATGGAGAATTGCTGGAGGGTCCTGGTTGTGGGTCGTCGATATCTTCTCTCTCGTTCGCTCCACGGTCGCCACTGTCGTCATCGGGTTCATTTGCAGCGAATGTCTTGTACAGCTTATTCGCTTTTGTTTGTATGATATTGATGTGTAAGCTGATGTTTTTCTTTCTGCAATCAGCAATCCACAGGGCCAAAGCAGCTTCCATGCGCACTACTGCCTTATTGCGGAGTGTTACGACCCTCTTCGCTGATTTATCAAAAGAAATGCTCGCTGTTTTCCTGATCTTTGCCTCGTCCTTTTTGATGTAACGCACAGTAGATTCATTGAGGCCAAAATAGCGGCCGACATCCACAAGCCTTTTTCCTTCTTTCAACATATCTAAGAGTTTCACTTTTTCTACAATGGTTGACATTTTCCTGTGCCGCTTAGGCTGACTCACAGGAGCCTTAGAAGGTGAAGGACGTTTGGGAGGCATTGCAAAGGTTAAATTACCCGTGAAAACACAATCACAAGCAAAACGTATTAATAAGCACAACGAGAACGGCACACACGTGAGTTAGACTGAGTGAGTGAGGCAGCACATTGGAAATTGGAGGGAAAAGCAAACTGCAATGAAAAAGCCAATCAGACCCCATGATACAGAAAATATTGAAAAACAATTCTGTGATTCGTCGTCTCCCGACCTTTCAGCCAATAGCATTCCATGAACTATCTCACGTAGGTGAGAGCCTTTAAGTTTTCCGAAACGTTGATAGCAGTATCGTATTTTGCATGGTGAAATACTGTTGTACTTTATGTTTTTTATTATTTTTTACTGTTTTATTATTCTTAGGCTAGGATATACTTGTTTTATCAATTAAATAATGAAAATTTTAATATTCACTAGGTCACGTAGGTGAGAGCCTTTGCTTTTTCCGAAACGTGATACCGGTATCGTATTTTTCATGGTGCAATATTGTTAGTACTGTATTTATGTTTTTTACTATTTTTTGCTGTTTTATTATTCTTAGGCTAGGAAATACTTGTTTTATCAATAAAATAATGAAAATTTTAATATTCACTAGGTCACGTAGGTGAGAGCCTTTGCGTTTTCCGAAACACTGATACCGGTATCATATTTTACGTGGTGCAATACTGTTTACTATTTTTTACTGTTTTATTATTTTAGGCTAAGATATAAATTTTTTTATCAATAAAATCATGATACTACTGGAAATATAAATATATATGCTAGCTCACGTAGCTTTGACCCCAATACATTGTACGCTATCGGACACTATTTCGCATGATGCAATACCCTTTACTGTGATTACCTAATTGTGTTTACGGGAAAGAGCCCAAAGCTCGTATCTTCCCGTCTCCTGATCGGTTCCATTTTATACTTAGTGATACTTATCATACCTGTCCTTAAAACTATGGATTGAGATAGCATTAACTACCTCCTCGCTTAGCCAATTCCAATTATCAACTACTCTTACACTGAAAAAGAAAGAAGTTTTCTTACGAAGCTTCAAACTATGACCTCTAGTTCTAGAGCCAGCCATATCAAAATATCGATCCCTATCCACTCTATCATAACCATGAAGGAATTTAAAGACTGTCACCATATCCCCCCTCACTCTTCTAGCTTCGAGTGATGGTAAGTCTAATTCCCTCAGCTTCTCATCATAACTGAGATTGCGTATTTCTGGCACCAGTTTCGTGGCATGTCTTTGAACTTTTTCAAGCTTAGCTATGTGCTTTTTCAAGTGCGGATTCCAAAAGGGGGCTGCATATTCGAGTTTTGGCCTCACATAGGATACATAAATATTTCTGAGCATTTCCTTGTCCATGTGCCTGAAGGCTACCCTTACATTTGATAAGAATGCATATGCTGCCCTTACTATGCCATTTATATGTATTTTTGGAGACAAATCTGCCAGTATGTTTACTCCTAGATCTCTCATTTTCTCTCTCTTGAAGTTGTACTCCAGCCACCGAGTAGTCAAGCTTGGGCCTTCTTGCACTTGTACCCATACTCATTACCTTACATTTTGAAGTATTGAATTTCATTAGCCACTTTTCTGACCACTCATGCAGATTATTTAGATCCTCCTGAAGTTCTCTACCATTGTTCTCGTTTTTTACTTTCTTCACAATCTTTGCATCATCTGCAAACATATTCATGAATGAATTTACAGACTCTGGTAGGTCATTTACATATACAAGGAACAAAAGTGGCCCTAAAACTGAACGCTGTGGAACTCCACTACTAACTCTTCTCCATTCAGACACTGAGTGTCTTACTCTAACCCTCTGTTCCCTTCCTTCTAAGTAAGTTTTTATCCATTCCAAAACATTTCCACCTATTCTAGCCATTGATTGCAGCTTCCTAATAAGTCTCCCATGTGAGTTATATTGTACGTACGTATATCTAAATTTATGTTTTTTACTATTTTTTACTGTTTTATTATTTATACGCTGGGAAATAAATTTTTTTTATCAATTAAATAAGGAAATTTTTGTTTTTCAATAAAAAAAAAATAATATATTGAAAATGTTTATTTTTTCAATATTTTAATATTTTTGCGTATACCCATAAAATAAAATCATAATAAAAAAAAAATGCGATAGAGTGAGAACAAGACATGCGAGTGACCCAAGCAGGGTTGAGGGGTAAATTGTGGCAGGCATTTAGCTCCAAGAAGCTAAGAGGAGTGATTGAGATATTTTAGCTTCCGGTGAATGTGTAAGCTATGACTATGCCATCCTTTTTACAAAGGGGATTGTGGCCATTGTATATGTAATGTATTTGTAAGAAATTATAGAAACTTTTGGTCAATCAGAAAATCCCAGGCAGTTATGCACATGTTATTTTACCTTTTTCCTAGAAATAGAATTCTATCTACTTTGGTTTAGATACTGATAATTAGTTTTTTAATTAATGCTATATCCCTCAGAAGCCAGCAAGTTGGCCCAAACTGAATGAAAAGGGTGTAAGCAATGCATCTTTGTACCTTACCTGTTTTCACCTCATCATCCATCTGTATCATTAAAAAAAAAAAATTTAAATGGAAATCCTTATATAAGGACTTGAAGATTAGGTTGATGTGTGTCTTACTATAATCTTTATTGCAACCGTGGTACAGATCAGTTTATTTTTAATGCAAAACACTGAGCCACAGATGAACAAAGAAGTAAGAGGGCTTTATCATACCTTGATCAATCTCAATCTTTATAACTTCTGATTGTAATAAGATAAAAATAAATTGTGTGAGGAAATGGATTGCAAGCTCTTCTCTTTCCTATCCCTTTAATTAAAGGTTCTTGGCTCATAACTCCCGTCTTGCACCTTACAAACTATAATTTTCTTATTGCATATTCCATCAGGCTGATGTATTTGTTGTCGCACAAGGCTTGGTTCATCCAGTACTCATATCATAAACTCTTAAGTTTTCTTTTAATGTGTTTTGCCAGCTTTATGTGTCTTTGTTGAGTCCTCATTTTCTATGGACACATTTTGGAGCTTGGAAATTAAGACTGGATCCCCTTCCTAACACCCTACATTGGGATTTTGTGGGCCTGTCGCTCTCTGAGTCGAGTGCTCTTACCACTGCGCTGCAATGATCCCCCTCTTTTGAAAGTGTTTTAATGTGCCATAGTTTAGATGAATCCAAATTATTAGGCATGAGGTATTTTGAGCATTTGTTTTTTTGACTTGGTGACATTACTGAAGCCATTGGGCTAACATGAGAAAGTCCTCTAATGTTGCTTGCTCTTTTTTATTTGTCTATATTAATGCCCATTATGGGGAAGGTCACAATCGAGTTGTAGTTCGGGAATTATGGGTGAATCCCTTTCCCAACGCCTTGCGGTCGAATCGTTTGCGGACATGTCATTTTATGAGCCGAATGCTCTAACAATAACGCTACTGCTTTCCCATGAGAAAGCCCTCTTATAATGATTATGCATCCCAGCTTAGCATATGCAAGTTAAAAAGGGCTACAGTAATGATTGCTTGTGTTATGAAGATTTAAGAATGGCATGTATATGCATTAAGCTTGAAATGTCTCATGGTGATAGATGAAAGTTATCCGTTTACGCTGGTTTTCAAAGCCCTAACTTGAAAAGTGTCAGGAATGCCCTTATGGTTACTGAAGGTTTGATACTTTGTCTTCAGAAAGCTTACATGTAACTAGTAGACATTATTGAAGTGTGAAATTCAAACTTCCTGTGGACATTTCCACCTTTTAGTCTTCGTATTTCTTTTGAGAAGAATGTTCTTTGAGGAAATAAATCAGTATATGTATAGGGGACTGTAATGTGTATATAATGAATGTACTATAAAAAAAACAAGACTATATTTTCTTCATACCTGCTTTCTACTAGGCTTTGATTCTGTTGCTTTTGTAATCATGTTCACTTCTTGTATTCCTCTCTAGCCATTATTGTAACTTCCTTAATTGCTGTATCAGTTTAGGTGAACAAATATAATTATTAATATACAGTCTCTTTGTTTTTGTTTTTTTTATGCGAGGATAGATTCTTAAAAGGCTCGTGTAATTCAAATTTCGCCTACCATAAATTGTACATATCCTTAAGGAGTAATGTTAATAGGTATTTAGTGTATAAACACTCTAAACCAAGGAAATAAACTAGTTAAATACATTTTACAAGTACATAAGCAAGCTAAAATACATATGTAAGTAGGCTAAAAATAAACAAATGCAGTATTAAAGATATACAGATAAACAAAAAATAAACAAATTAACTCACTATATACGGTGGACAACAGGTGTGTGGTGGCCTTGAGCAATTAACTTGAGTGATAAAAGGGGGAAGTGGAAGAGCTGTACTCTCACCAAGGTCTTAACGGGCCAACACTTGCAGTTTTTTCTCAAGGGTTTTAGACTTTTATCACCTTTTGGGAGCAGGAGCATTTGCGCAGTCTTTTGCTATACCATGTATTTTTTGCTTGCGTTATTCTTTTACTTTGAATTATATTATTATTATTGTTATTATTGAGGATATGCTATATTCCAAATTCATGTAATCTATGCACGTGTAGTAAAAGAAGAGACTGTACTTATAAACATGCAAATAGCGGAGAAATTATAAGAGAGCAGAGGAAGTTTTAAGCATCCTGCATTCCTTGGAAGAGATGGACTGGACGTTAAGGACAGAAGTAAAGCGCTAACTACTGTACTCGGCGATTAAAAATTGCTCTCAAACCTAGACCATAAACCAAATTGTTGTGTGCAGATGCACCACACACATATATGGCGTGCTCAAAATGCGCTTTTGTTTACATTAATATTTTAGTGCTCATAATGTTTTTTATATTGTCCTCTCTCAATTTGCAGATGTTGGCTGTAATCACCAGGCAGGCATTGCAGAAGTGGGACCAAATCTACACTCCTCGCCTGGGATCAGAATCTGGGACTAGTATCAACAGTGTGGACCACTGCTAGATATCGAGAGCTATTGTTCTTGTTTGTATCAATAGAGACAATTGAATTGTGTGTAACTGTAGTGATGAGATAATTTTGTATACCTTGCATAGTAATAAAACAAATAAACTCTTTGCCAGTTTTGTTTTAGAATTAATGTATTAAGTTTTGAGAAATTTTAACAATGTTAACAAAACTCAAGTCAAGCCTGCATGCAAATGCTGTTTTATCCAAGGGTCAGCCTGTGACTAGCACAGATGACAGCAACGTAATTGCTTCTGCAGAAAGCAACAAACCTAGGACTCGAAGAGTCATGTTGAAAAGGAACTCTAATGTTCCCTCAATCCAAATTGATACTTCAGAATCCATTCCTACATCTTCAGGTTCGGAAGGAATCAGAGAAGAATTCAAATTTAATTCAGATCCAGTAAAATTAGAGGGCTCTTTAGAGGTAGACAATGTACACAGTATACTAGCTGTAAGAAAAATTGACAAAGAAGCAACAGTAAGTGAGGAGCAGATCAAATTATTGACTGACAAAAATTCATCAAATGTTTTAAAAGAAGAAACAAAAGAAAATAGCATTGATAAGTCCTCAGTAAAGGAGAATTTAAATGCTGTAGTTGCACCTCTAAAGGACAGTGTTGCCCCTGAGTATACAGGGCCACCAAAGAATCCTGATGAGCAACTGAAATTGAGCACAGATCCTGGATCTATAGTAGCAATGAAGAACACAACAGCTGTTGTAAATGTAAAAACAAACCAGGTAATCGTGAACCATGCGGAAAATATGTCGCAAGAAGAAAGTAAGAATATCACAAGCAGTGACACTAAAGAGATATCAATGGATGTGACAGAAAGAAATAGCAGTGATAAGGAAAAGACAATTGAAAGGATGTGTGTGAATTCTCTTACAGAAATGGAGGAGGATGCTGTAGATATTTTTGAAGATGAAGAGGTTCTTAAGATCATTGGAAACTTTGATGAGGACCTGGACATGATAGAAGAATTGAGGTCCGAAGATATGAAGCAGGAGTCAGTGAATGCTATTGATAAAGATAAGCTTGTTTTACTGGAAGAGATGAAAACTGAAACAGGAAGAAGCCATGAAGAGAATAGCAGAGTTGAAGAAGCAACCATTTCCCCAAGTGAAGAACTCAAAAGCACAAGGAATTCCTATGAAAACAAAAGCATATTTTTAGGCATAAAAAAACCTGAAAAGAAGGTAAGATTTGCAGTTGGGAATCTCCTTAGTCTTAAGTTCCTATATTGTTAATGAATCAATAAAATTTTCTTGACATCCTCTGGCAGACTTAATTTATATATTTAGAGTAAACCCATAGTGTACGTGATTTAGCTCTGCTAATACTAAAATCGTAATTTATTTTATTCGTGAATAGGATTAATTACTTCAGGTACTGAAATTGATCATGAGGTGTTCTAACTCATAATATTAAATTTTTTGACAGTTACACATGGAGTTTAATTGAAATAAGAATGTATCGTAATGGGAATACAATTATTTTGTTTTCTGTATGAGATAGGCTTTGCAAAATTGAATGCACATATTACTGGTGTCTCTGCAGCATGTAAAGTTTTTTCTACAATATTCAGTTGTAGAATTACTTTGGAAATTAGTGTTAAATCTACTTTTTATTCTGTCCTTATAGCTTAACTCTAGGGCTCATTCACTTGCTTTGGTATCTCACTATCATTTTTCAAACTTGAAGATTACAAAAGGTAATATGGGCCAAAAGGGTGCTATTCATGTCTGGTTGGACCAAAAAATATCCGTTAAAACCTCTTTACTTGGGTGCTCTCCTGTTTGTTCAGTTTAATAGTTTATAGTTTAATCACTGATCTAAAAAATGTAAATTGTATTGTTAGTTTTTTTAATAAATTTCCATGTGTTAATGAATTGCATGGATAAAAAAAAAATTTCAAATGAGTAGAAAAAAATTAAAAGATTGTAAGCTTGATTGCTCCATCAGGAAAAGCATCTTATTTATATTCTTGCTATATTATGAGGATAAACTGGAGAACACACCCCTTCGTGCTGTCAACTTGAGAGCGCACTTCTTATGATTGGCCAACTGGAGATAACCTAACTTTAAGGTGCTCCATCTCCAGTTGCTTAGTTATGAGATGCGTTATGACCAGTTGTGAGGAGTGCTTTCTCCGGTTGATGGTGCTGAGGTTCTCCAGTTTATCCGATTATGAAAGTACTTATCTAATGTATAACAGTTTATAGTATTGTACTGTAAAGTCATTTTGTATCATACGTAAACAATTGATTCCTCCACTGCCTACATAACAGAACCCTTATTTAACCCTTTGCCTGCTAATCAGATAACATATTTGTCATCGTAATAATTTCAAATTGCGTGCTATTCCTTCAAGTAGGAGTGAAGAGGAAATTGATATCTGGCTTCATGATGCTATACATAGAGTCAGTATTTTAACCAACTGAGAAGTACTTAAAGGAGTCAGTATTCTGTTAAATGTCAAGAGAAACAGTACAAAAGTTTTTTGCCGAGACGTGGCAGACATCCCCCCTCTTACTGAGCTTCAATTATTTTTGTTAATAGCTCGCGGGGAACGGGTTAAAGGTGTCATTACTTTGCAGATAGCCTTTTGTATGCTTAAATCATACATAAAGAAAGAGAAAGGGGCTAGGAATAAAGAGCTTACATCAGTTTCTCACAGCTAAGCTTGAGTGACCAATATATGCACATTGTTTTTTCCAATAGATTATGTGTCTGCAAGTCCCCATTTTGAGGGTACAGTTTGGACTGGGGTATTAAGGCTGGTTACTCTTCTTAACTCCATGGTGGGACCTAGTTTGCTTTTTACACGTGTTTATAATCCACGAAATTGGAATAACTCCCCTAAAAAATAATAGTGAAAAAATACGAATTACACGAATAATGCCCATGCCAAAAAATTCGAAATATTTTTTTTTTATTTTAGTAAATAATCAGCTGCCTCAGAGGCACTTTTCCGCCATGCTGCCATGTGCTTCAGTGTCTCTACCAGCATACTTTGTGGATATATTGCTTGTTCTAACTGTGTTTGTGTTAAGGTTTGTGTATCGTCAGGAAAAAAACGTGCGAGAGCGCACCAGCTGAGACGGAGGCGGCATAACGTTTGCAGATAGAGGTTCGTTCTCCCGCATCCTCCTCCTCTTCTATATCTTAATGCGATTGGATATCATGAAGAGAAAGGAAAAAAAGCTTTAAGAACAAACAGCAAACATACTTGTGATATAATATCGCCAAGGAAATAGCATGCAAGAGTGCATCAGCTGATACGGAGGCGGCAAAACGTTTGCAGATAGAGGTTCGTTCTCCCGCGTTCTCCTCCTCTTCTACCGCTTAATGCGATCGAATATTATGGAGAGAATGGAAAAAACGCTAAGTACAGTACGTGGATGAGCATTAAGAACGAACAGCAAACAAACTTGAGATATAATATCATCAGGGAAATAGCGTGCAAGAATGCATCAGCTGATAAGGAGGCAGCAAAACGTTTGCAGATAGAGGTTCGTTCTCCCGCATCCTCCTCCTCTTCTACT